>OW121744.1:40381828-40561828 GCA_933228675.1 Stomorhina lunata
GTCCACGGTTTTGTTAAAATCGAGATGGAAATCATCTCAGCTTAAAAACCCTTTTTTAACCCAATAACTTAAGAAAGAGTCATTTCTTTATCCTCTAAAATGGGGACTTTTTTTCATGGGTATTAAATGATATTTAATCCCTTATGCAATCCTGAAACTTATTTTATGGTTAAGGACTTGTTTCGTTGAGATTTATTTTATTCCGCTCATTTATAGGTATTATATATTTTGGAACTGTAGGGTTCGTTTGAATACATTTATTTTTGTATGCCTTTACAAAATGATTTGTTTATAAAATTTTTAATTATTTTTGTATAAGATTAAGAATTGAAATAATTTAAATTAAATCTAACTGATTTTAAATTCCCTAAGAATTAATTCTTAAAAGTTAAGGCTTATGACTTGATTCAGGTGAATGTATTATGGGAATGATATAAACACTAAAATAAATTTGATTTTAAAATATGGAATTAGGAATTGAGCCTTTCGAACCTCTGACGTCATATTTTACAAGTCAAATAAATATATATTCACTGAAAAATTAAAACTGAAAAAATACAATTAAAGTATTGCTTTTTTTTAAACTGAGATCATTTTTTGTATAATAAATAAACAAATGGCAGATTCGGCTGAAAATGAGAGATAAACAGGTATGTGATGGAAAACGATCGTTTTCAAATCGATCGATTTCAGATATATTTTTGAGATATATTTTTGAGATTTTCGGTTATTTCCCCAAAAAACTCAAACCAAATGAAAGATAAAATATCAGTCAAAAGGATTAAAGCCAAAATTTTCATTATTTTTGGGGGAAATAACCGAAAATTAGCTAAAAAATATGTCTGAAATCGATCGATTTCAAAACGAAAATGTCCATCACATACCTGAAAGCTTTTATTTGGGAATTAATTATTCGAACTTTAGAATTAATTGAAAAATTAGGTTTCATCAGGCTTGAGTTCATTTAATTTTCAAATTATTAATTTTGAAAATTGGAAAGTAAATTATGGAGAAAAACTGAAAAAATTCTTTTTGAACGCGGCTAGTGGACTGCAATTTCTGTCCCGCCACAGGACGTCATCAGCACTTAGCGACCTCGACCACAGTCGAGTTGTCAAATTGCAGAGATAATCATCAATTTAACTCATTGCAGGCGTAGAATCAATTTCCAAATCGATTTAACGATGCCAGTCCGTCCGTCCGTCCGTCAGGCTGGACGGCTGGCTGGACCCCCATGTAAACCTTGTAATCAAAGTACAGGTCGCAATTCTAAAGATAATTTGATTAAATTTGGAACAGATCATTTCATTGATAATAGGACCATGGCTATTGAAATTCGTCAAAATCGGTCCATAATTTATGGTACCTCCCAAAGGTCCCACTTCCCGGAATTGATATATTGCCCACAAATATCAATATTTTTGCATGAAATTTAAAATAAATACAGCTTATATAAACTAAAATCACTGTACCAAATTTCGTTCCTTATTTGACCATAGCTCCCATACAAAATCACTAAAACTCTCTTAAATCTGAAGATAATCAGAGTTTTAAGTTTATTTTTCGCAAACATAATTTGTAACAACTGTAATCAATTTGCCAAATTTCGAGATAATCGGTCCACATTTGACCCTAGCTCTCCTATAAGTCCAAATGACGGAAACAGCTTAAATATATAAGTTTTGAGAAAATGTTTGTATGATGGTAAAATTTGGCAAATATTTGTCTTTAGACAGGAAAAAGAACACCTTTGACCTTAGTGTTGAAGGGAATCGTATGGTCGGGCTTGCCCGACTATAGCACTTTCTTAAATGTTTCAGAATAGTGAAGTAGCATCTTACTTTCTTACTACTTAAATTACCTTTATTTACAACCTGGCAAGGTCAAAGGCCTAGCATATTTTAGAATTCCTTGCGATTTCAAGCTTTGAAAGACTTTTCTCTACTTGATCAATTTATCGAAGTTTCGGACATCCTCTTCTAACATAAGGAGGCCCGTTTTTATTATACCCACCATCAAAAAGAATGGTGGGTATATTGGGATTGTCACTCCATTTGTAATATCCTTAATATTGCTTCAAAAACCAAAAGGGATATATATTCGGAATCCTTATGAAATTCTAAGTCTGTCTGTTGAAAGCACGATAAAGTCTAAAAGAAAGAAGCTATTTCACTGGAACTAAAATATATTCTTCATTTCTGAAAAATTGTGTTATTGAAATTGGGCAAAATCGGTTCACATTTAACCATAGCTTCCATACAAAACACTTACGGAAACAGCCTAAATTCCAACTAGAATACACTTAAATGCCAATAAATGATACATTTTATTAGATATGATCACAAAACTTAGCACAAGGAAGTTCTATATCAATGCCAGCCAGTATGCAAAATTTTATCGCAATCGGTCAGCATTTGACCATAGTTCCCAAATAAAAAACTTATGGAAACAAATTTCCGAAAAGAAAGAGGGGTTATGTCCGTCTGTCTGTCAAATGAAAGCGAGAAGGTGCTAGAGAAACAAAATTTTACAAAAGTATTTTCGATATCTTGAAAAAGTTGTGTATTAATGGCCGAAATCGGTTTACATTTAGTTAGAGCTCCTATATAACCCTGCCCCGGGAATCATCTTAATGCTGATAAATTAAATCCAATTGCAATAGCTAAGACGACTTACTTTAGAACAGAGAAGTTTTATGCAACTGTTGGTCAGTATATCAGATTTTATAGGAATCGGTCCATATTTTACTAAAGCTTTCAAAAAACACTACCGGAAACCACTTAAATGCCGCAAATGCCAGTCAAAAGCTATTAATTTATAAACTATTACAGCTATGGCCATAATCAGTCAACATTTAACTATAGTTCTTATATATATAACATCCCCTTAATTCATTTGCAGTTCGGAGCAGACGTTAAAACGTAGGTCCCTTTCAATGTGTCTAAAAATGGATGCAGCTCATTGTCTGAGAGAAGTACCCCTTGTTCCAATTGGAATGTTGTCAGGGAATTATATACATATATATACGCAAACAAAAGTCATATCTCCTCTTCCTAAGAGCGTTACTCATATTTGGAAACGGAGTGATCCCTATACTTTTTAGGCAAAATCCGATTACTATTTCGGGTACCTACCATAGAGTTTTTGGCTCTTAACAGCCACAAAATTAATTGTATTTAAATAATATTCAGCATAAATATTAATAGTAACCGAAATCAGTGTACCTTATTATGTAGAAATCGGTCCATATACTTCCCATACCAGACACATTCTCAAAAGCAGAAAAACGCTTATAAATTTAAAATAATTGAATTTTATTACTAAAACTTTGTACAAATAAATGGTTGATAAACATAAACCAATAACCGAAATTTAGTTACAATCGTTCCACAACTGAACCGAGCTCCCATATCAAGTCGTTAGCCGGAAATGACATAAAACTACTAAAATCTCGAAATTTTTTTAAGAAATAACACATACGAGACATAAATATGTCTCTAAGACATTTTACATTGTTGGTTCATATTTAACCTTTGTAGTGAAGGGCATCATAAAGTCGGGCTTGAGTTCCGATAGGTGGCGCCACTGAAAATCACACAAAATTAATCGAATCATAAACTGTGCATTTGATCATGATATGATCTTCAGAAAAGTTGTTGCGCATGAGCCGTCGAAGGTTTCTAGATTGGATTGACATATTTCCGATAGGTGGCGCCACTGAAAATTTCTTTAAATTAATTAAATTGTTAACTGTGTATTTGATCATGCTAAGACCTTTAGCAAAGTTGTTGAGCATAAACCGACGAAGGTTTCTAAGTTGTTAAGACTAATTGCCGACAGGAGGCGCTAGTGAAAATTAATAATAATTATTTAACCCTAACACTCCTGACACGGGTACCTGGGTACCCGAACGAACTTTAAAGTCAAATATCTCTTTAACGATAAATGATACAAAGTTGAGGTTTTGTTAGTTCCTAAAACTATTTATTTTCTAAAGATTTTTGTTTCTCTAAGCTTTCCAAAGTTTTTGGCTTAGGCTGTGGATTCACCGAAAATAAAATATTCCTAACCCTCCTGATAAGGGTACCCGGGTACCAGTAAGAAAATTAAGGCATTATATATAAAAAAGTAATGGATATGATTCTATTTTTTATTTTAGTTTAAAATGTGTGCATTTAATTAATAATTTGACAACTTAACTTTGCACTTTTATAATAGATAAGGTTCAGAAAATTACAATTCTGTTAAGCGTGAAGCAATAATTTGGTTGTGTGTATTACATATTGGCCTTTGGCAACCATCATGCACTTTATGTATTTTGAGATTTGATTTCAGATTAATAGCCATGCAAAGGTAACAATTTCAAAGCTGTTATATCTTCTGAATTCTTCTAGTAAACATTTAATGTTAATTCCATTTTCTGTAAAGAACTATTCAAATTATCCTCTACAGTTAGTCTAAATATATTTTGCGGAATATTTTAATCGTAACTGAAAAACTAGTATTCACGGGTACCCGGGAACCCTTATCAGGAGTCTACGTATAAAAATGTTATCAGTACGGTTAGGGTTAAATTGTAAACTGTGTTTTTTTATCATGCTATGATCTTTAGCAAAGTTGATGCTTATGAGTCAACGGGGGTTTCTGGTGCAATTTATTTCGGATAGATGGCGACACCGAAAAATATTAGAAATGAATTGATTCTTAAACTATGCATTTGATCATGTGTTGATCGGACAAAATTAATAAAATGATTCAAAATTAATTGGATATTTGTGTAATGTCTTTCCTTCAAATTTATTTCAGTTGATGTTGCAGCAACGCGCACAGGGTACAGCTAATAAAAATTTTATTCATTGCTAGCATGTAACTAATTTAAGTGTTTTTTTTTATCAATTTATTTGAAATTAAAGTTTTTGCAATGACCGGAACAAATGTTAATCCGAAGGCGGCATATCTGTAACATATTATGGGTGTGGAAGTCTACGCCATTTTTTAGCAGAACAAAAATAACATATAGTGTAAAAAGTCTCATAACCTGAGCCCTATTTCCACATAAATTTATAAAGAAACTAACTAAAGTAATTAAACAATTATCAAGATGTCTAAGGACAATAAACTTTGTATATGACATCCGATAAATAAATATTAAAAAAAAAAAAAATATTGTATATTAAGGCAATGACATCTACAACCATTTGTAGTTCTCAGAGCTTTCATAGAGTCTCATATACCTACTTTTATTTTAGTTTTGTATTAATAAAATTAATAACGTTGACAACAGGGGATTTATATATTGAAATATTTATGATACTCCTATTTACAGCAGCGGGAGCAACAACTGTAAATTTATATTTATGGGTGTTAATAATTAATTAGTATATTGTAAATCATATACTTATACATACATACATACATACTTATATATTTGTAATAGTACATACACACACACATAGCAAAACAGTAAATAGATTTTCTACCAATTTTCATTTTACTTTAGGGCTTTTAGCACCAATAAATTCATAATTTTCTAGTTCAAACAGTTTTAGGGTTTTAGTTCAATTTGAAATTAATCATTATGACAGTTCATTATTTTTTATGACAATGTTAAGTGATAGAAAAGGACTAAAGCCAATTTGCTTTTTTTTATTTTTTTGAAAAATTACAAAACAAAAGTTTTGAAAATTATTAAGCCCTGGTTTTAAGGTCACACAAATACCAATTCTCAACAAATTTACAAAGTTTATTTTTTAATTCTTAAAATTATTTTCTTATCAAAATTTCTCAAAATTTAAATATATTTAAAACATTTCGGCAGCGGACCAGGTGTGGGAGCAAGGGCCAAATGTTCACCGATTATTACTAAATTTTGTTAAGTTTTTTTATCTACAGAAAACATATAGAAAATATTTAACTAAGGGTAAAAACCGGTTTTGTTCAGGAGAGCCATTTAAACTATTTACAAATTATTTTTACCTTATTTTTTTACCATTATTTTTACCCTTAGGTTCCTTTCTCTATGCGCTGTCACGTATATAAAAAAAATTAATTTTGAATACTAACATTTTAATATCAAAATTTTTCTATAATAAAATTTCCAATATCAATATTTTTCTCTAGTTAAAACTTTAACTAAATATTTTTCTATACTTAACTTTTCTGCACAAAATTTTTCATAAGAAAATATTTCTATAGAAAATTTTCCGTATTATTCTAAAGAAAATGTTGCATATCAAAATTTTTCAATAAAAAATTTTCCATGTTAAAATTTTTCTTTTGATAATTTTCCATATCAAATTTTTTCTTAAAAAAATTTTTCTTTAAAAAAATGTTTATATTAACATTTTTCTATGAAAAATTTTCCATATCAAAATTTTTTTATGAAAAAATTTTCAAATTAAAACTTTTCTATGGAAAATTTTTTATATTAAATTTTTTCTATAGAAAATTTTACATATTAAAATTTTTCTGTAGAAAATTTTCCATTTTAAAATTTTTCTGTAGAAAATTTTCTATTTTAAAGTTTTTCTGCAGAAAAACTTTTCTAAAGAAACTTTGTCATTTTAAAATTTTTCTATAGAAACTTGTCCATTTTTCTATAGAAAATTTTTCATGTTAAAATTTTTCATTTTAAAATTTTTCTATAGAAAATTTTTCATATTAAAATTTTTTTTAGAAATTTTTTCATATCAAAATCTTTTTATAGGAAATTTTTCTATAGAAAATTTACCATTATAAAATTTTTCTATAGAAAATTTTACATACTTAAATTTGTCTATAGAAAATATTACATATTGAAAATTTTCTATGGAAAAATTTTGTACAGAAAATTTTGTAATATAAAAAATAGAAAATTTTTCATATTAAAAAATTTTCTACAGAAAATTTTTCATATTAAAAAATTTTCTATAGAAAATTTTTCATATTAAAAAATTTTCTACAGAAAATTTTTCATATTAAAAAATTTTCTATAGAAAATTTTTCAAATTAAAAAATTTTCTATAGAAAATTTTTTAAATTAAAAAATTTTCTATAGAAAATTTTTCATATTAAAAAATTTTCTATAGAAAATTTTTCATATTAAAAAATTTTCTATAGAAAATTTTTCATATTAAAAAATTTTCTAAAGAAAATTTTTCATATTAAAAAATTTTCTATAGAAAATTTTTCATATTAAAAAATTTTCTATAGAAAATTTTTCTATAGAAAATTTTTCATATTAAAAAATTTTCTATAGAAAATTTTTCATATTAAAAAATTTTCTATAGAAAATTTTTCATATTAAAAAATTTTTTATAGAAAATTTTTCATATTAAAAAATTTTCTATAGAAAATTTTTCATATTAAAAAATTTTCTATAGAAAATTTTTCATATTAAAAAATTTTCTATAGAAAATTTTTCATATTAAAAAATTTTCTATAGAAAATTTTTCATATTAAAAAATTTTCTATAGAAAATTTTTCATATTAAAAAATTTTCTATAGAAAATTTTTCATATTAAAAAATTTTCTATAGAAAATTTTTCATATTAAAAAATTTTCTATAGAAAATTTTTCATATTAAAAAATTTTCTATAGAAAATTTTTCATATTAAAAAATTTTCTATAGAAAATTTTTCATATTAAAAAATTTTCTATAGAAAATTTTTCATATTAAAAAATTTTCTATAGAAAATTTTTCATATTAAAAAATTTTCTATAGAAAATTTTTCATATTAAAAAATTTTCTATAGAAAATTTTTCATATTAAAAAATTTTCTATAGAAAATTTTTCATATTAAACATTTTCATATTTAAATCTTCTATAGAAAATTTTTCATATTAAAATTTTTCCATAGAAAATTTTTCATATTAAAATTTTTCTAAAGAAAAGTTTTCATATTAAAATTTTTCTAAAGAAAATTTTTCATTTTAAAAAATTTCTATAGAAAATTTTTTATAGAAAATTTTTTAATTTGAAAAATTTTCTATAGAAAATGTTTTAATATGAAAAATTTTCTATAGAAAAAAATTTTTCATATTAAAACATTTTCTATAGAAAATTTTTCATATTAAAACATTTTCTATAGAAAATTTTTCATATTAAACATTTTCATATTAAAATTTTTAGAAAATTTTCATATTATGTTATTTTAAAAACTTGTTCATATAAAAATTTTTCTATAGAAACTTATTCATTTTAAAATCTTTCTATAGAAAATTTTACATATTTAAATTTTTCTATAGAAAATTTTATATTTTAAATTTTTCTGCAGAAAAACTTTTCTATAGAAACTGTGTCATTTTAAAATTTGTCTATAGAAACTTGTTCATTTTCTAAAGAAAATTTTTCATATTAAAATTTTTCCAAAGAAAATTTTTAATTTTAAAATTTTTCTATAGAAAATTTATCATATTAAAATTTTTCTATAGAAAATTTTTCATATTAAAATTTTTCTAAAGAAAATTTTTCATATTAAAATTTTTCATATTAAAATTTTTCTATAGAAAATTTTTTATATTAAAATTTTTCTACAGAAAATTTTTCATATTAAAATTTTTCTTTAGAAAATTTTTCATATTAAAATTTTTCATATTAAAATTTTTCATATTTAAATTTTTCTATAGAAAATTTTTCGTATTAAAATTTTTCTATAGAAAATTTTTCATATTAAAATTTTTCTATAGAAAATTTTTCATATTATTTTTTTTTAGAAACTTGTTCATATTAAAATTATTCTATAGAAAATTTTTCATATTAAAATTTTTCTATAGAAAATTTTTTATAATAAAATTTTTCTATAGAAAATTTTCTGTATAAAATTTTTCTATAGAAAATTTTTTGTATAAAATGTTTCTATAGACAATTTTCGGTATAAAATGTTTCTATAGAAAATTTTCTCTATAAAAATTTTCTCTATAAAAATTTTCTTTAGAAAATTTTCTTTATAAAAATTTTCTATAGAAAATTTTCTGTATAAAAATTTTCTATGGAAAATTTTCTGTATAAAAATTATCACTTCACTTCAGTTCTTCAATGAAAATACAGTTTTTTGAAAAATTTGTTTACCAGTTTTAGGAAAATAACAAAAGGTTTCATTCCATAATAATTTTCTTTATCCAAAAAAGTCAACTTTCGAAAAGCAATGAACTTTTATAAGTCGTAAAAATTTTGTCATTGTCCCAATTATGAGTTTGAGATAATAAAAAATAATTAAAAGTAAGTGTAAGTAAAAAGTCTGATTACTAAGTAAAATATAAGAACATTTTTAGTTTTTTGAAGACATAATTCTTTGTAATAAGTCAAAATGATTAATATGGCGCCATGACTAATAATCATAAAATAATAATGAAAGCCAACGTCCTACCATTTATAAAATTTTGGTAAATTTATGCAAAACCAGAAGAGATTGAATTGTGTGAGAAATGAATTTTGCATTCGTATTCATAGTTATACAGAGATATTTATATTTATGTCGTCTCGGTGACGTCTCCTATGCACTTCAAAAGAAGTGGCCAGAATTGATTAACAGAAAGGTTCAAATGTTCCACTAACATAACTCGAGAAAATGTAGATAAAGAAAGCCTTCCATTGACGATGTTCGATGGCTTGTTAGGAGTATTAACACTAACTGTAGACAGATTGAAAACCAAGTATTATATCTTAAATGCAAGACAAATTAAATACGAATTATAGTGCCTTTGCAAAATATCGAAATAAAGCTAGGATTTTAGGATGTGCTTTTGTTTACTTTCCACCCTTTCGTGGCTGCTTTTTTGACAACTACAAACCGCTGTAAAGGGGGTATAAAAGATATAAATAAAAATTTAAAAACTTGGAACGGGTGCCGCCGAATTTATCAGAAAGGGTTTTTCCGAAAATTACATATTTTATTTTTTCGAAAAATAATGTTATTTGGATATTGCTCAACATATTCTATAATATTGAGGTGTAGGGTATCATAAGAACTTATGAGAATTTTCAAAACTGTTGGCTCATTTTGACAATTTGAACAATTAGCAAAAAAAAAAAACCCCAAAGGATTTCGTACCAATGAAATTTACTTAAATTTTAACAGACAAAGGCAACATAAAATATATATGAAAAACATATACTCGTATTAAAAAAACAACAAGAGTTAATTAATCCTCGGGCTCAGAAAAAGAAAAAAGAAAAATGAATGTCAAAATAAGTGACTAAATATAAAAGTGAACTCACTTTTTTGTACCGACGTACGTGTTTTTTGTGTGAAAAATAATAAAAATGTAACAGAAAATGGCTCAACAATAACCCAGTGCCAATGTGCCTGTACAAGGACTACAAAAACTTTGCACAATATCAAAAGCATTATGCTCTGACAGCCAACACAAAGCCCCAGTTTTATTCTGCTCTGGGGAATATTTTAAACGGTTCTTAAAATACTCAGAAATAAAGGAGATGGTGATGGAGAAATTATTTAAAAGGACTATTAGGATAAATTGTTTTACATGTGTGTTTGTTTGTATTTCTTGGTGAGAATGTCAAATTACATTATGAAAGTTTGAAATGTAGGTATTAATTCGAAGATTCTGATTTTAGGTGTTAAGTTACTCGTAGCTAAAGTATCTTAATACATATGGGCAAATCCTGCGTGACGGACGATATATTTGTACGGATTTTGTTGTACTTAAATGAATCCCATTGATGTTTTATGCGAAATATCTTTGCACAAATTTTGATTGTGCTATCGAATGGCATTTTTAAATTTACAAATTTGTTTTGGTGGAAAAGGGTATTCGCTTTTAAAGTGCTGTGACGGACGCTACAAAAAATGGAAGTGCCTTTTTTTAACATATGTTTCTGTAATTTTCATCAAATCGGTTATAGTAATAAAAAAATTATAAATACTTTAAGGATGGAGGAAAATCAGAGGATCACTTTTATAAAATATTTTAAAGTTTCCAGTTTCATCAAAAATCCATAAATGAACTGTTGCGGACGCTACGTGATGGACAATACGGTTTTTACTTGCATGTTTTTTATTAGGAAAACTATATATATATATATATATATATATATATATATATATATATATATATATATATATATATATATGTGTGTTTTTAAGGATTCGTTAATCAGTGAAAATAATGCTTTTGTTTGTTCCCAAATTTCATCTTCTTCATATTTATGTTCCCGGTTAGAAATATGATATTTCAGCAAAATTTAATATTTCACAAAAAGGCTACATACATATATTTCTTTAAAGAAAGAATGCTGGGGCTAGATGTTGGAGTGTTCTAAAAATCAAAAAAAAAAATTTTTTTTTCAAAAATTTTTTCAAAAACGTCAAATTTGCCCCACTGTATGTTTTTTTTAAACATAATATTTTAAATTTCATCTGTGGATATGGATAGTCTCATTACTTTATGAATAAGACAGATATGTGTTCGTAAATATTGTATTTAATAAATATAATTTTATAAAAAATATATACTGTGACGGACGCTAGACACTTTAATATACATATTATTCTGTAGAATGCTATATTAACATCTATATATTTTTAGCCTAATGTAAAGCTTTCTTTACGAACGAAGTTCAATTGGAGAGAAAAGAAAAATTGCTCCACCCAAATTAAAGAAACCTTTATTTCTGTGACGGACGTTACACACTGTGTGCCCTTTTTTACTTGACGTTATTTATATCAATTCTTTAACACGCTATCTTCTAAACCAATAAAGATATTAATGATATGTAAATTTGATTTAGAACTTCACAAAAAGCTTGCGGTTTGATGTTCGACATTTTTTTGAAGATCGTTCTTTAGAGATGTATAAAGTGTACGAAAATTAACTTTTTAAATCAATGAGTAATAATTTACTAAACGTCCAGGAAGTAATTTATATTTATTCACATCAGATATCAGTTTTCCAATTGTTGTTGGAAATTTTTTGATTTTAAAATTTTTATATGGAAAATTTCAGTCAAAAAGAAAAATTATACGCACATGATCCCAGTGTTTTACATTTATTTATTAATGTAATTTAAAATTTATTGATCAAAGACAAAAAAAAAGTTAGTGGAGACAACCAATTTTCGCCGCGATGGTTGGTTAGGCCACCATAGTCAGGAGGAGTATCCATACTTTTAGACAGATACCCCACCTGAAATTGGTGTCCTAACCAACCATCGAAACTCCTTAAGGAATAAATTTTGATATACATAGAAAGTTTTTTATAAAAAACTTGTATATAAAACTTTCATCGAAACGCTTCGAGGAATAAGTTTTGATATGGAAAGTTTATTTATAAAAAAAACTTTGTATGGAACAATTTTTTACAGAAAAATGCTAATATTAAAAATTTTCTAAAGAAAAATGACGATATGGAAAGTTTTCTTTAGAAAACTTTTAATATAAAAAATTTTTGCCCGAAAAAGTTTTGATGTTGAAAGCATTTCAATGAAAAACATTTTATATTGAAAGTTTTAATATATAAATTTTATTATGGATAATTTTCTATAGAAGAATATTAATATCGAAAATTTCTTAAAGAAAAATTTATTTTTTGATATGGAAAATTTTACATAGAAAAATTTTAATATGGAAAAGTTTTAATAGAAAAATTTTAGTATGCAAAAATATCTATAGAAAAATTTTGATATGGAAAATTTTCTATAGAAAAATTTAAAATATGGAAAGTTTCTTTAAAAAAGTTTTGATGGAAAATTATCTATAAAAAAATTTTTACATATAAATTTTTCTTTTGAAAATTTTTCTATAAAAATTTTAATATGGAAAATTTTCAATAGAAAATTTAACTAAGAACAATTTTCTATAAAAGAATTTAATATGTATAAATTTCTTTCAAAAAAATTTATTGTTGACAATTTCCTATAGAGAAATTTTAATATGGAAAATTTTTAATATAAAAATGTTAATATGAAAAGTTTTCAATAGAAAAATTTTGATATGGAAAATTTCTATAAAAAAGTTTTAATGGAAAATTAACTATACAAAAATATTATATTGAACATTTTTTATAGGAAGTTTTCTATAGAGAGCTTTTAATATAAAAAATTTTCTATAGAAAAATTTAAAATATGGAAAGTTTCTTTAAAAAAGTTTTGATTTAAAATTATCTATAAAAAAATTTTTTACATATAAATTTTTCTATTCAAAATTTTTCTATAAAAATTTTAATATGGAAAATTTTTAATAGAAAATTTTAATTCAGAACAATTTTCTATAAAAGAATTTAATATGTATAAATTTCTTTCAAAAAAATTTATTGTTGACAATTTCCTATAGAGAAATTTTAATATGGAAAATTTTTTATATAAAAAAGTTAATATGTAAAGTTTGCAATAGAAAAATTTTGATATGGAAAATATCTTTAAAAAAGTTTTAATGGAAAATTATCCATAGAAAAATATTTTATTGAACATTTTTAATAGAGAACTTTTATATAAAAAATTTTCTATAGAAAAATTTTAATATGAAAAATATTTTAATATGGAAAGCTTTCATAGAAAAATTTTGATATGGAAAATTTCTATTGAGAATTTTTTATATGAAAAATTTTCTATAGAACAATTTTCTACAGAAAAATTTTAATATGAAAAATTTTCTACAGAAAAATTTTATTATGAAAAATTTTATTATGAAAAATTTTATTATGAAAAATTTTCTACAGAAAAATTTTCTATTGAACGATTTCAATATGGAAAATTTTCTATAGAAAAATTTTAATATGAACAATTTTCTATAGAAAAATTTTAATATAGAAAATTTTCCGTAGAAGAATTTTAATATGGAAAATATTGAATAGAACAATTTTATTATGGAAAACTTTCTTAGAAAAATTTTAGTATATAAAATTTTCTATATAAAAATTTTTATCAGGAAAATTTTCGGTAGTAAATTTTGATATGTAAAAGTTTCTATGTAAAATTTTCTTCAGAAAAATTTTATTATTGACAATTTTCTATAGAAAAATTATTATATGGAAAAATTTTAACACGAAAAGTTTTCAATAGAAAAATTTTTGAAGTTTCTTTAAACAAGTTTTGATGGAAAATTATCTATAGAAATTTTTTCTTCTAAAAAATTGTTCATAAAAAATTTTAATATTGACAATTTTCTAAAAAAAACTTAACATGGAAAATTTTCAATAGATAAGTTTTGATGTGAACAACTTTTTATAAAATAATTTAGTATGTAAAAATTTCTTTGGAAAAATTTTATTATTTACAATTTTTTATAGAAAGATTTTAATATGCAAAATTTTCTTAGAAAAATGTTAATATATAAAATTTTCTATATCAAAATTTTTATATGAAAAATTTTCAACAGAAAAATAGTTTTTTTTTTAATAATTCAATAATAAATAATTGTAATGAATTGGGATCTTAGTGCAATACACTACAGTAAAACTTTTAAAGAAAAAATTTTTATGTGGAAAATTTTCAATAGAACATTTTAATGTGAAAAAGTTTCTATGTAAAATTTTCTTCAGAAAAATTTTATTGTTGACAATTTTCTATATAACAATTGTTAATGAAAAATTTTAACATGGAATAGAAAAATTTTTGAAGTTTCTATAAACGAGTTTTGATGGAAAAATATCTATAGAAAAATTTTCTGTAAAGAAATTTTCTTTTAAAAAAATTTCTATAAAAAATTTTAATATGGAAAATTTTCTATAAAAAAATTTTAACATGGAAAATTTTCTATAGAAAATTTTAATGTGAATTTTCTATTGAAAATTTTTATAGCGACAACTTTCGATAAAAAAAATTATATGAAAAATTTTCAATAAAAAAATTTGAATGCGAATAATTTTCTATAAAATAATTTAATATGTAAAAACTTCTTTGGAAAAATTGTATTATTGACAATTTTCTATAGCATCATTTTAATATGGAACATTTTTTTTTAAAACTTTTTAATATTGAAAATTTTCTAAAGAAAAATTTGAATACAGAACATTTTCTATAGAAAAATTTTAATATGGAATATTTTCTTTAGAAAAATTTTAATATGAAAAACTACTATAGAAACATTTTAATATGGAAAATTTCTTATAGAAAAGTTTTAATATAGAAAAATTTTAATATGGAAAATTTTCGATAGAAAAATTTTAATATGAAAATTTTTTATATGAAAAATTTTAATATTTAAAATTTTCTATAGACAAATTTGAATATTACAAATTTTCTATAGAAAAATTTGATTATGAAAAATTTTTTATAGAAAAATTTAATATGAAAAGTTTTGTATAGAAGAATTTTTATTTGAAAAATTTTCTATAGAAAAATTTTAATTTAAAAAATTTTCTATGGCAAAATTTTAATATGAAAAATTTTCTATAGAAAAATTTTAATATTAAAAATTTTCTACAGAAAATTTCTTATAGAAAACTTAAAAATGATCAAATTTTTAATATAATAATTTAAATATACACAAATTATTAAAAACTTTAAATGACGTAAAATTTTCTACAGAAAAATGTTGAAATTAAAAATTTTCTGTAGAAAAATTTTGATGTGGAAAATTTTCTACAGAAAAATTTATTATTCAAATTTTTATACCTCAAAAAATCAAAAGAATATAAAATATTTTTAACAAGTAACTTTTATAAAAAAAATTCCATTTTATTTCTATTCCATCCCATTGTGCAATGTCATATATATACGCTTATGTAAGTATGCGTAATTTATTGTAAATGTTTTTGGACATGTGTTAATGTTTGAATCCATTAAATTTGATTTTTAATCATTAGGAAAAGAAATCCAAAAAATAAATCGAAAAATATGAAAATATATTTCTTATATATTATTAATACAAAAACATAGACATCTGTCCCTTGAATGGGTTTGTCAAAGAACTTAAGCGTTTGTATAGACATAAAAAATGTGTTATAATAAATGGCAAATTTTTGTTTGAATTTCCAATATGTCAACAAATCAAAAAAACCAAGAATTTGTTTTTGACCCTCCAATTAATATGAAATGACAGAAATAACAATTTTTATTAGGATCGCCCTAATGTATAAATAGAGCGTGAATGGGGCTGAGCACGTTCTATGAGCGTGTTTTTTTCTTTTTCGAAGAATATTGACATTTTCTGTTGACATAAGTAACGTTGAAAAAAAAAAAAAATGGGCGAAAATCGTCATTTCTTTATTTTGACACAATTTCTTAAATATTACTTTTGCTGTTTTGGTAATTTTTTTTTTCAAGTTTTTTGTTTGTTTCGTAATATGGGAGTGTAAGGGCCCAGCAGCTTTAAATTTTATGGATCAAATTCAGAATCAATTAGTTTATTATTATCTTGAATTTTCAATTCACGCAACGAAAGCTTTCAATCCTTTAAAGTCAAACACTTTTAAAATATCTTAGGTTATTTTTAATATTTCAAGATATTACTTTAACTTAAAACTATCGGGTAATCTTAAGCCATCACCCACACATGCATACGCATTCTTCTTTATTTCCTATTTCCCATCTAGCATTTTTGGAAAATTTTAATCAAATATGAGTCTTTTTTGACTTCACTGCACGATTAAATGATCATTTATGATATCATTTATGAGTCAAAAATGATATTTTTGTGTGAGTAAATGGTACCCTTCATACTACTTTTTAATGACTCGTTTCGTCTTTAATGACTCGTTTTCTGATTAGAATATGACTGCACACATTTTGCTAGAATAAAAGAATAAAGCTTTTTATTACTCAACACAGTATATCTATGACATGTTCTAACGTCATATCTATTTTTAGAACAGTGAAGTTGAGTTAATAATCGCAGAAATCGACGTTGCCGAGACAGAGGATCGAAACTAGGCTGCTGAATATGATACGTAGTAGCCGACGTGCTAACCAACTAAGCCACATCACCCATAATGAGATACGAGTCTTTTTGTGACATTTTTTATCACCTAAAAATAGTTATATTACGCACATTTTACAAGATTTTTGTGCTATTTTTAACTATTCGCTTGCTAAACGTCTATGAGTCTTTTTGTACACTTTTTTGATTACCAAACTGACTGCACACATTTTGCTTCAAAATAGTTGCTTTCAAGATATTTTCTGAGTCTTTTTGTGGTCTTTTTTGATAACCAAACTGATTAAAATAATATAAAAAAACAGTCTTATTTGGATCCTTTGCACAATAAGATTTTGACTGCACACATTCTGCAAGAATTGTTTGTGCTTTTGTAAACTAGTCGTTTTTTAAGCGTTTTAAGGAGTCTTTTTGGAATCTTTTTTAGATCACTAAGCTGATTAATCAGTTTTTGATCATCAATACGAATCCCAAAAGACTCATTTTGCTGATATTATCGTCAACAATCACCAAATTGCTAGCTGGGTTACACTTCCTTTTTTAAAAGCTTCTTCACTCTCCCTTTCCTTTAAAAAACGTAAAAACAAAGCTCAGCTGTGTCAAATGAAAGTGATTGATGGTAAGTATTTTTAACACGAAGAACAAACAAACAAACATTTACTTTTCTTTTAAAATATAAAATTTTGCCAATGTTTTCATATCATTAAAAGAGAAAATTCAAATATTTAAAGAAACCTACCCAGATTTTCTTTGAATGAAAAATGCCAAAGAAAGTAATGCTTACATAAATTTCACATTTATAAATGAATAATTCGTATAAGACAATTGAATTTACAACTCAGCATGTTATGAAAACTAGAACTCAATTTGGGGATAGTCAACTGAATAAGAGTTATCCCAAAATAATGAAATTAGACACTGCGACAAATAAAATGAAGTAAAAGTTTCTGGGATGTTATACCATTTTTCCTGTAGGTACTGCTGAGTAGAACAACACTCTGTTTTGGAAAAATCTTAGAACCTCTGGTATGCTAGGTGAATGACTGACCTGGGCCCTATTTCACTAAACTACAATTCTACAAGTTTACAAGTTACAACTACAAGTCTAATTCTTACAAGTGCTGTTCAATAGTGTTTCATTAAAATTTTCACAACAATTGTAGCTTTTTGGACTTGTAAACTACAATTTCTACAATTACAATTTCTAAAATTACAATTATAATAAAATAAAATATTTTGATAAATATATGGAGTCAAATAAAAAATACGATTTTTATGAAATTTTATATATATGTACATTCTCCTAGCCTAGACAATTTTTACACTTCTTCAAAATTTTTAATTTAGCTTTGGTTCAGATTTTATGGCGGTTCAAAGTTCGTTTTTTTTCAATATTTTTTCAAAAAAATACCCACTTTATATGCTTATAACTTTTGATACGGTTATCAGATTTTGATAAGACTAGGCTCATATTTTAGCATATGCCCTGTAGTTTTATGCTCTTTTAATTAAAAAGTTAAGAAAAAGTTTTTTGTTTTCCGATCCACCATGAGCCCATTTTTTGGTTTTCGTATTTTGTTGTCTATACTATTATTCACATTTGAGAGAATGATAAAGAAAATGGAAGATATGCTTTTTGAGATATCCTTGAGTCAAGGACATCATTGATCTCCCTTGTTCTGCATACGCTTCATCACTATAGGTAGAAAGGGTATTATAAGTTTGGGCTGATATACATATATAACGCATAGAAATATTGGTCTTAGTTAGACCACCTTTTAGTATAACAACGGATTTAGAATTACTTCCTGAGCCAATTAAACGATGTCAGTCCGTCCATCTGGCTGGACCCCCATGTAAACCTTGTAATCAAAGTACATTTCGCAATTCTCAAGATAATTTGATTAAATTTGGCACAAACAATTATTTTGGTAGTGTGCTATTAAAATTCGTCAAAGTAAAATAAATTCGTCAAGATACACTAAGTAATGGACTATTATTAATCGAAACATATTTAAAAACAAATAAAATAAATAAATGGTAATTATTATTGATTTGATTTTGTGTTAATTTTAACTAATTTTTATTAAAAAATAGTTAAAAACCAAATTTGAATTCAATTTATTATTCACTTGTAACTTGTAAAATTTTTTTGAGAGTCTCTTATGCTTTTTTTCTACAATTCTACAAGTATACAAGTACAAATTTAGATTAGTGAAACCAAACCACTTGTAGAAGTTCGACTTGTAAACTTGTGATTTGTCAAAATCACTTGTAGCTACAAACTTGTAATTGTATTTTAATGAAACAGAATTATTTACAAATTCACAATTTTAGAGGCAAAAACACTTGTAATTGTAAACTTGTAGCTTAGTGAAATAGGGCCCTGCTATACCACAGCGGCTCACCGTTATTTAGTTATTATTAATATAAGCTTACAGGAAAGTTTCCAATAAATCAAGCACTAAATGATAAAAATTCACCCACAACTTTTATATATTATCCCTAAAGTTCATAAAATTGATGATTGACGGATTCAAAAAATAATTAGTCTTCCTGAAAGATAATTTTGTTGCCGAATTTTTAACTAAGTTCAAAACATAAACAGTTTTCGAGTTACGAGAATATTTATCTCGAAAAGTAGAGCTAACCTAAAAAACAGTTAGCACCACTGAATTCAGCGTACTCGATTTATCTTTATTCACTAGGTCTTCCTTTTGTCGGTAAAAAAAGTTGTCAAAATGTTTGAACATGTTTGACAGCAACATGTTATCCAAAAAATAACAGAGCTACCAAAACTTACTTACTTAAATGGCCTATATTTACAACCTGTTATGGTCAAAGGCAGAGCATATTTTAGAATTCAATTCGCTTTCGTTTTTTTATAATTTCAGCTTTTTCATAGTAACAGTTTTTTCCAGTTGTAGGTTAAATGCCCGACTTCGTAACCCATATTTTTATAGTTCTCATGGGAGAACTATATGTAACGGATGTTTACGTTGTGCCCCGGGTGATACCACTAGGAGGCCAGTATCCACAGTTAAGATAAAAAATAACCAAGATAACTCTGGGCTTACCAAGTTAAGACCAATCAGAACCGTTGCTTGGTATCCAACATCCCCTAGTGTTGTTAAAAAAGAAGTTTGCAACGCAACCGGAAGAGTGTTGAAACATAAGAAGATGATATCAATTCCCGTATTTGGAAATCGTTTTTTATTGGATTATGTAAAATGTTATTTTTGGCAATTTTTTTGAAGGCAATCCTTGTACATGTGTCTGTATTTCTAATATTCATTCACAACTTCTTTATATATGACTTCAAATATCTTTGCCCATAGTTGTTGTTATATTTTAGTTTTTTTTAACAAAAAGAATCATAAGTTTGATAATAGAAAACGAATGTAAGAAATTACAAAAAAAAAAACACTTTTTCTGTTCCATTTCTTGGAGTCCTTCCATGTTTGTTTAAGTAACATCAATGAATGTATAAGGAATAAAAACCAAAAGCGACAGCGACAATAAAAATAGCAGCAAAAGAATAACGCTTAAAGATAAAATCAAAGAAAGTCAGAAGAAAACCAAATTTCTTGTATAATAGAAAAATCAAACATATACTTAGATAAAACCTTCTCACACGTACACACACACACACTCACTCGCAAACACAAAAAGTCAAAAGTTGCGCCCACACAATGAAACATATCCATACAAAGGAATAAATAGCAAAAACACCTCGAAAACTATGGAAATGATTTGTGTTTATAAAAGGAAAATCTATAGCAAAAAACAAATGCTTAAAAGAAAATTCCAGTAGACAAATGTTACAATAACAAAAAAGCTGTCATCCCCTCAAGTTTAATGGGAAAATATTGTTACGCATATTAAATGCGTACTCGCACTAGAAGATTTAGATAGAAGATACCGATAAAGGTCGGGCAAAGAGAAAAATTGACGAAAATTAAGAATTAAGTAGAAATTCAAATATAAAAGAAATATTAAAAAAAACGAACAAAAATTCAATATAGAAAAGGAGGAGAATAAAGAAACAAAAATGCTTCTAATGCACATTGGCACAGTGGTTTGAAGCAAAAAAAGGTGTGATAAATTTGTATCTTCTTAACTTTAAGCCTGATTGCATTAGTATGAATGTAAGAATCATTCGGCGTCAAAGTAGATCACCCCAGAAGTAAACAAGCTTTAGGACCGCGTAGCTTTTTCGATTATTGTCTAATATGGTTGATTTTATACATTATGGTTTTTAAATTATTTCAAAAATATAGGTGGCTTGTGTCTGTTGGTTAAATGAAAGTGTGATAACGCTTAATTCCGCCCAGGGAATAAAATGTATGCTCATAAAATTCATAGAATTTTAATGGCTATGACGACTAAATTTAGAACAGAGAAGTTTTATGCAACTATTGGTCAGTATATCAAATTTTATAGGAAGCGGTCCATATTTGACCATAGCTTTCATATAAAAACAACTCCCGAAAAACACCAAAATGCAACAAACGCCAGTTAAAAGATATTTAATTATGTACTATGATAGCTGTGACCACCATAGGTGGAAGGGGTATTATAAGTTTGTGCTGATGTATGCAACGCCTTGAAATATTTGTCTCAGACCCACCTTTTAGTATACCGACAAGCCTAGAATCACTTTCTTAGTCGATTTAGCGATGTCAGTCCGTCCGTCTGAACGGCTGGCTAGCTGGACCCCCATGTAAACCATTTAATCAAAGTACAGGCCGCAATTCTAAAGATATTTTGGATAATAGGGCCATGACTATTGAAATTCGTCAAAATCGGTCCATTATTTATGGTACCTCCCATAGGTCTCACTTCCCGGAATTGATATTTTAGCCACAAATATCAATATTTTTTCATTAAATGTTAAACAAATACTGCTTATGTAACCTAAATCACTGTTCCAAATTTCGTTATCCACATTTGTCCATAGTTCCCATATAAACTCTTCTGTCAAAACGCACTAAATGAGACAAAAATCATTACAACGCTCATAAATCTGAAGATAATGAGAATTGTAATCAATTGCTAAACTTCGAGATAATTGGTTCACATTTGACCCTAGCTCTCATATAAGTCCAAATGACGAAAACAGCTTAAATATATAAATTTTGAAAAAAAAAAACGATTGTATGATGACAAAATTTGGCAAATATTTGTCTTTATACAGGAAAAATAATACATTTGGCCTTAGTGGTGAAGGGTATCGTAAGGTCGGGCTTGACCGACTATAGCACTTTCTTACTTGTTATATCTACTTAGGTACAATGAAGAAGATTTGGAGGTGCATTTGGAAAATATCCAAAGTCAAATATTTTTCGCTGATCAAAAATTGCATTTTTTCTCCGAAATATGTTATAAATTTTTGACTTTTTACTAAGAAGTTTTTTATGTAAAGCTAGTGTTTTATTAACTATATATGTATTTGCATAGAATGGGGTTCTAGGATGATTTCAAGTCAAAATTTCAGTCAGTCAAACATTCTCTTTATGTACAACATTGAACGAAATTTGTCTAATTTTGAAGAAAATTTTTGTGTTTTCCAACATATAACAAAAAAGTCAAGCCGATTTTGCAACTTTCTGAAATGCAGTTATATAATTCCATATATTCTCTTTAGATTTCAAAAATATAAAGTAGTGCGAATTCAAAAACGAATCCAGAAATTCGAATTTTATAAAAATGGCAAATTTCTATACATCCTAATTTTATTTGAAAAAATTATCATTTGGGTTTTTTATTTTTATTTTTTTTTATTGTTTTTATGTATCTTGTACAGTTTTTAAAGCTTGTCCTATATCAAAAAATAACAGCTTTTACTTATGATTCACAAACATAATTCGTAATGATTATGTTCGTAAAATATGTTATAATGCAAAGTTTTCGTTCTGTCTAAAATTAGGGATACTCCTCCTGAAGAGATGGCCTAATCAACCATCGAAACGCATCGATGAATTGGTGTTCCCCACAAAAATTAATAAATAAATGTAATAATAAATAAATAAATGTAATAGATAGGGATTAAATGCGAATACAATTTCTTTTTGAACTAGTTCTATACATAAAAAAACAAGAGATTACTTATTGATATCGGTTTACATTTACAAAAGTTGTTTAACTTTTTGCAAAGTTAAAATTTTTCAATTGCTAAAAAAATACTTTTTATAGTGAATTTTTTTCAAAAATGTTGAAATGCAGGACATGGAGTACACGACCTAGTCGGTACATAAAAAGCTTAATAACTTTTTTGTTGGTCTGATTTAAAAAATAAAAACCATGTTTTATTAGAAACTAAATTCTCTTATTATATTGATATCGAGCCCTTAGATTAAAATGATCGCAAGCCACTAGAAAAATGTTGATCGTAAGCGACAAAAAATCTTAATTAAACAAAAACGGGGAATGTTTTGGTGCATAACATTTGTATTCTATATTAGTTTGCTACTTTCGACAAGCTAATTAATTTTTTTCCAAATGGTTTAGAAGTTATGATGTAAAGTATTATATGTGAAGTTTTTTAGTTTTACTTTAATAACTTTTAAGCTACTGGGCGGAATGTGGCACAATATGCGGAAATCGGCCAATGGGCCGATTTAGATCAATTTTTAAAAACATCTCTATTTTAAGCACAGTGGCCTCTACACTGAGCCAAAGTTGAGCACCATTGTATGTAAAACCTATTGGTCCGTATAACTTTCGTAAATATAAACCTATCGAAAAGATTTTTGCACATTCGAAAGCTACTTAAGAAGGAAAGAAAAATATGCTTACTGTACTACGCTATCACTAATAGTTTAAGAGATATTTAACGGAATGTCGCTTACGATTATTTAAATCTAAGGGCCCGATGTAAACCATTATGAGCTTTCATATAAGAATAAGGAATAAAAAGCTACTAGAGTCAAAAAAGTGGAAAAATGTAGTTTTTTTTATGTTCTTAACAAAGAAAATACGTTTGAATTACAAATGTATCACAAATGTTAAAATAAAACATTAATAAGTAAAATCGGATACAAACTGGCTAAACTACGGGTCGATAAGTTTACGAACCTCGTTAAAATCGGGTTTTTGCGTAAAACTCCTTAGCTTGGATGTATTTCTAAAATATACTGTCATATACTCAATAAGGCCTTCAAACGACGCTTGGTCGTTTCCCGAGTTTCTCTTCTTTTGTTATCCTTGACTCCCAGTGGAGCATAGGGCCCCAAACATCAAACATCAGAGCGTAATGGGCGTTAATATGTGCAACATTTTTGTAAAAACTAAAGATTTAAAATTCAATTTGCCAAATAAAAGTAAAATTGTATCCCTGATCCTTAGACATTTCTCGGGGTTTCGCTCAATGTTTTTTATGTCTGCCTTACATTGACAAAAGGTAAGTCTATATTCTCTCAACCAAATATAAATATTTGGTATAACTCACTGACATCTCAACTAACTTACATTTATCATTATAATATTTACTTTCATTCTGTTCTTATTTTCTTCATTATTTTTACATTCTTTGGCCATAATAACGTCTTCACGTCAAGTGAGTTTATTTTTAAACGTATATTTATGTATATATAGATGTATATATATATATATATATATATGTACATCTTTACATACATGTCTGTCAGTAGGATATATTAGAGAGGCTCGCAAACAAAACATATTACCTTGATTACCCATTCAAAGCTAAGTTTTTGCATTTTTATACCCACCATTAAAAATGATGATGTGGTATAGCAGGTTAGTCATCCGCTTAGGTCTCGTGTTCAATCCCCGGTCAGACCCACATGAAAAAAATTTTTTTTTCAAAAAAACGGCGGTTCACCTCATAACTCAGGCCATTGGTTATTGAGTATTAGGCTATGTAAAACTTCTGTAGCTAATGCATTTGCTACGTTAAAACGTAGGTCCCTTTCAATGAGTCTAAAAATAGAATCGGATACAGATTGTAACGTTGTCGAGGAATTATATATGTATAAAATGATGGTGGGTATTAGGGCGGGTCAATTTGTATGGACGGATTTTTTGGAGGTCTGGCTCAGCGAAATTCGTAAAATACATGTAATTTCAAGACTTTTTCTCCACTACAGCATATACAAATTCTGAAAAAATGCTGTGCGGACTTTCGTAAATAGATTTTTTCTCAATTATAAAATATGAATGTATGAAATTTGAAAGAAGTGTATAAAATGATAATTGATAAAATTTGAATGAAAACTGAAACAATACAGAATATTAAAAATTATTTCAAGTCTCGTTTGCTCTCAGTTTTGGGGCTTTTTTATAATTGAGAAAAAAATCTATTTACGAAAGTCCGCACAGCTTTTTTTCAGAATTTGCATATGCTGTAGTGGAGAAAAAGTCTTGAAATTACATGTATTTTACGAATTTCGCTGAGCCAGACCACCAAAAAAATTTGACCCGCCCTAGTGGGTATATTAATCGTCATTCCGTTTCGTAATTTTCTTAATATTGCCTCAAAAACCAAAATTGATGTATGTATTTATATTCTGATTCCTTATGAAATTCTAAGACGATTAAGCGATATCCGTCTGTCCGTTGTCGGCACGATAAAACCTTAATGAAAGGATGTATGTCACTGAAATTTGGCACACAAATTCTTCATTTCTTTAAAAATTTTGGTATTGAAATTGGGTGAAATCGGTTTACATTTGACCATAGCTCCTATATAACCTCGCATAGGCAAATCGCTTATAAGCTTATAAATTACTAATTACTTATAACAGATATGATGCAATTTAGCACACGGAAGTCTTACATAACCGTTATTCAGCGTATAAAATTTCAACGAAATCGGTAAACATTCATATCACCTTAAAAAAGTTCTAAAAAGATAAAATTTTACAAAAGTAAATATAAAAACAAGTAAGAAAGTGCTGTAGTCGGTATAGCCCGACCATACGATACCCTTCACCACTAAGTTCAAAGGTGTTCTTTTCCTGTATAAAGAAAAAGTACCTGGTTGACCGAGCCTTGCTCGGAGCTTTATGATAAGCATTTTGAGGCAATTTTTAAAGTTTTTATATATTTTATTTTATAAAGTGCTAAAATAAATTGTACAAATATTCAGATAATTTTCAATTACTTTATTTATTTTGTTCAACCCACACATAGTTTGCATGGTTTACAGTTTAACTCATTTTAATAATTTTGGAAATTGGTCATACCAACAGAAACCTCCGTCGACTCATGCGCAACAACTTTAATAAAGATTATAGTCTGATCAAATGCACAGTTTACGATTTAATTCATTTTGAGTAGTCTTCAGTGGCGCCACTAATACTAACTAAGAAACCTTTGTCTGCTTATGCGTAACAACTTTGCTTATGATTATAATATGATCAAATGCACAGTTTACGATTTAATTCACTTTGAGTAATTTTCTGTGGCGCCACCTGTCGGACTTTGTTCATTCCAATTCATAAACCTTCTTCGGCTTATCCGCAACAACTTTGCTGAAAAATATAGCATGATTAAATGTACAGTTTACGATTAAATAGACTTTGAGTAAATTTTAGTGGCGCCACCTGTCGAAATTTCTTCATACCAACTAAAAAACCTTCGTCGGCTCATGTGCAACAACTTTGCTAAAGATTGTAGCATGATTAAATGTACAGTTTACGATTAAATTGACTTTGAGTAAGTTTCAGTAGCGCCACCTGTCGGAAATTATTCATACCATCTAAAAAGCCTTCACCGGGTCATGCGCTGCAACTTTGCTAAAGATCATAGCAATGTACAGTTTAAGATTTAATTATTTTTTTAGTAATTTTCAGTGGCGCCATCTGCCAGAAATTAGTCTTATCAACTTAAAAACCTTCGCAGGCTAATCCGCAACAGCTTCGCTAAGAGCATAACATGATCAAATTCACAGTTTACTATTCTATAAAGAACATACATACAGGCAAACATTCATTTGTTTAAAAGGTATGACAATACTAATTTTTTCCATATGCATATTTGGTACTTTTTTGGTACCATTTGAATTTGGTACATTTTATTAAAACGCAGTTTACACAATGTTCCCATTCATATTACTTTTTGATGTTAAGTTATCATTTTATCCCTTTTTTTACCCATTTTGGCCCCAAAATCAAAAGAGCACCAAATACGTGTTTAAAGTTTCCTTCACATCCATTGATTGCAGTAAAAAGTTTCTTTCTATATTCTGTAGTTTAAAATATAAGAGTGGGTTATAAAGGTACCAAAAAAACTATTTTCACCCTTTTTTACCCCCCATCGGACATAGTTTCAAAAAAGTATCAAATACCTGTCCATTTCTTTTCATAGTTTTTTAAAACGTAATTTTAATTTTGTTCCTATACCTATTACTTTAGGAGATATAGCGTTTTTTATTTTTCCCCTTTTTACCCTCTTAGAGAAAAAGGTTCCAAAAGTCCCTTCTTCTTCGACCTACACATCAAAAAGGATACCCACTGTCCAAATTTTATCAAAATCGTTAGAGCCGTTTTCGAGATAGCCATTCTATACTTATATATTTTAAATGTTTCCGTAATTTGGACTTATATGAGAGCTAGGGTCAAATGTGGACCGATTATCTTGAAATTTGAAAAGTTATTTACAGTTATTACAAAAATTGTGTATGCAAAAAATAAACTTCAAATTCTCATTATCTTTAGATTTACGAGCGTTTTAGTGATTTTTGTTTGATTTTGCTAAATCGACTCAGAAAGTGATTCTAAGCCTATTGGTATACTAAAAGGTGGGTCTAAAACAAATATTTCTATGCGTTACATACATCAGCACAAACTTTCCACCTATGGTGGTGAAGGGTATAAAAATAAGCTGATATAAGTTTAATTTTGCTATACGACTTCTTTTCGAGCCGTTCTAATGAGCACTTTATGTATGTATTTGCGTTCACCTTCTCAAATATGTGGAGGTGGCATGTACGAGTATCTATGTAAGTACTTCTAGTATGAGTGAGTGCTTTGCGATGTTTATTTTATTTCCGCTACAAGTGCGGTGTTTCCTTGGAATACATACTCATCTGTCTGTAATAAACTCGTATGAATGTATGTGGCCATTTAATGTGAATGTATTTGTTTGGCTTTTAAGTTGTTTTCTTAGAAATCACAAAGATAATTAGTTACCAAATGTATATTTTAGTTGTTGTTATTCTTAGATTTTGTTTTTTTTGTGATTTGTAAGTATTTTTCTTTATAATTTCTATTCTTGTTGTTGTTCTTTTGGTTAGAGTTCAAATTTTCGACTTGTAGCAATCTTTTCTAATCAAGCAAAAGCCTGAAGGAGCAACAACCAACATTGAGATATTTGAAATTGAAGTTAACGGGACTAAGATTACTTAGAGGTACACGACTAAAGGAATACGATTAGATACATATATACTTAGAGTATCCCATGACATGTAAACAGGGTTTATTAACTTTATTTTTCTAGTCTCTTTTCCTAATACTCGTACTGAGGTTTTAAAACATCAACGTCAAAGTGAATTAGTATCAGCAACGTAGAATGTTTATGGACAAGACATTTTGATTAAATACAGAAACCAGATGACACCAAAAGGGAACTATATTGAAAAATGGAGCATAAGGAGTTAACTACAGTTTGGCTGTAGAGTTGTTTACTTAAGATCTCAGTTCATGGATAAGTTTTTAGAAGTGAAATGTAATATATCTCAAGAACCCAGCAAACAAATAATATCGAATTACAAATTTCTAAGGGATTTATGTATCATATTCTTTAAGTAATACATCAAAGAGAAACTGGGATGCATTTTATCTTCTCTATTGTTTAACATTGTTTTGGATATAGTACTGAGTCACAAGAAACGTGGTCCCTCTATCAAAGACTATTATCAAATGACTGGCATGCCCAGAATGTGAAAATGAAACTTGACTTTCTGATTTTTATTTGTGGCTGCTGTGGCTTGGTTGTGGCACGTTGACTTCTAAGTATAACATATAAAATCCAGCTTGGGTTTGAGCCCCGTACAGTGGTTAGAAACGAAAAAAAAAACAAGTAAAAAAGTGCTATAGTCGGTCAAGCCCGACCATACGATATCCTTCACCACTATAATAAAAGGTGTTCTTTTTCACCATCTATGGTGGTAAAGGGTATAAAAAAAAAGGTAATAAATATATATCTTCTAAACTAAAAGTCTGATTGCATCAATATGTATCAGTGATTTGTATAGGAGGACACTAGTACGCTCACCGAAAGATGGGAAATGGTAGTGGTCAGCGAGGGACAGCGCCCTCGAATTTCGGAGAAAACGTCAAAAGTAAAGTTGTATAACTAATATTTTGATGGTTTGAAGGGTAAACATTAGGGTTGCCAGACACAAATCCTCAAAAAGCTGGACATTAGGAAAAAAAGCTTGACAACCCAAAATTTAGCTGGACATTAATAATAAAAAACTTGCTTTATTAATTTGCTTCTATGAATCATTAATTTTTGATAAACCGAAAGAAATTGAAATTGTCCGAGATCTAAAACAATTTTAAACAGAAAATACATGCTACTCGCGTTTGTCAATGACATTGATATCATGAGACGCACATTGCGCGATTTGACTGCCGCCTTTTCAAGTATCGAGAAGGAATCTAATAAAATGGGTCTAGTTGTCAATGAATCAAAACTGCTGGTTTCTACATGTAATCATTGAGAACTATAGCTACGAAGTTGTAAAATAATTTTTTTACCTTTGTACCGCTTTCAACATAAATAATGACATAAGTTTCGAAATCATACTTGCCAACAGATTCTATTTTGGCATAAGATGTCAGATGTAAGATAACGCTTATACTTCCCGTGTTATTATATGGTGTTAAATCATGGACACTTGCACAGGCAGAGGAAGCTATTCTTGGAGTTTTTAAGAGGAAGATTCTACGAAAAATCTTTGGACCGGTTTGCATAAACAATGAATATCGACATTGAATGAACAATGAGCTAAATGTATGAAAATACACCAGCAACAAAAGTATTCGAAAACGATTCCGAATGAACTCGTAAAAGAGGACGTCCGAAAACAATTCGAAAAAATCAAGTAGACGAAAACCTTTCAGAGCTTGACCTACGAACTTGAGGATATGAGCACATGATTAAAGCGCATGGAATTCTAAAATATGCTCGGCTTTTGACCTTAAAAGGTTTTTGATATAGGCCATAAAAGTAAAGTAAGTACAATGGGAACATTTTATAGAGGATAATATTATTACAAAATGAACTAGATCATGCAATCAATTAATCAACGCATAAATCACTAAAAAAGGAAAAAATACACTTTTGCAAAAGTTTTTATTGTGTTCTTTTTCATAAAAATAATTTTTCTTTAAAAATATTAAAAAATTTCAATTTTTCACCTTTCAGCTGGACAAATTTAATTTTAGCTGGACACTGGACAAGCGCTAAAAAAGCTGGACAATCCAGTCGAACCCAGCCTGACGGGCAACCCTAGTAAACATGTAGCAAGCACCTTTCATATAACTAACAGATGTATCACTTTACTAGATTGTGAAGCTTTTGGAACTAATTCTTCTTTATCTTCTTTTTAGTTTTTCTTGTAAATTGTGTAAAAAAAAAAATTATCAAAAAGAACTTTTCCTTCTATTAAAAGCACAAGATTGACAAAAAAGAACCGTGACATCAAAAATTCCCACCTAAAACATATGTTTTTCCCATATGCGTCGCAAACTTCGCAGAAGGTAGACAACGTAACTTTTTTGATACAATCCATAAAAAAGAAAATTTCGGAGTAAAAAATGATTTAAATTATGTAAAATCATGATTTTTACAAAGTCAATAAATTTTGTTAACTTAAAGCTAGCACTTCCAAAAAGAACAAAGAAATTGTGTAGCGTTTTCTACGCAAAGAGCAGATAAAGGTTAAAAATAGTGCGTCTATATATTTATGACATACAACTGTAAAGGCAATATTTGCCTGAGTGTTGTCAATTGTGGATCAATTGTTACCAGATTTCGCCAGCCGGACGGACATCGTTAAATCAACTAATTGAGTAATTCTGAGTCGTTCGGAATACTGAAAAGTGAGTCTCAGACCAATATTTTTATGCGTTCCAAACTTCAGCACAAACCCACCTATGGTGGTGGTCTATCATAGGTGGAAAAGGTATTATAAGTTTGTGCTGATGTATGTAACGCAAAGAAATATTTGTCTTAGATCCACCTTTTAGTATACCAATAGGCTTAGAATCACTTTCTGAGTCGATTAAGCGATGTCCGTCTGGCTGGACGGCTGGCTGGACCCCCATGTAAACCATATAATCAAAGTACAGGTCGCAATTCTAAAGGGAATTTAATGAAATTTGGCACAGATGTTTATTTTTGATAGTGGGACCATGGCTATTGAAATTCGTAAAAATCGGTCCATTATTTATGGCACCTCCCATTGGCCCCAATTCCCGGAATTGATATTTTGACCACAAATATCCATATTTTATGATGAAATTTAAATAAATTTCGTAGAAATCGTTCCACATTCTTCTGGCAAAACGCACTAAATGAAACAAAATTCACTAAAACGCTCGTAAATCCGAAGATAAAGAATTTTAAGTTTATTTTTTTGCATACATAATTGTTGTAATCAATTTGTCAAATTTCGAGATAATCGGTCCACATTTGACCATAGCTCTCATATAAGTGGCTGTGACGAAAAAAGCTCTAATATATAAGTCTTGAGAAAATGTTTGTATGATGACAAAATTTAGCAAATATTTGTCTTTTTATAAACAAAAACTTATATGTGACCTCAATGGGCTTGACCGACTATAGCACTTTCTTACTTGTTTTTAATTGGTATTTTGCTTTTCTGGCTATCAATAATTATGCTCTTGTCCAACTTTTACTATAATGTACCTTGAGAAATATGTTATCGAAAACGGCTCTCATTGACCGACCTCATGCGTACCCACACCTGTAATCTACCGTTTCCACTTATGATGATTGTAGATCAATGATCGCCAGCTCGAACTCAATTGAGCCCTTTGAAATCACACATATTCTTACGCTCTTTCATTAAGTCTTCAATCAACCACCGAAAAACTAACATTTTTTGTTAAATATTCAATGCACTCAAAAAATTTTTGTCGTCTCGGTTAATGAATTTTTATTATGACAATAAAAAAATTAAGAAGGAAGAATACTTTTGTGAAATTAATACTTTAAAGTAAAGTAAAACGTTACCAATTTATTTAAAGCATTAATTAGAGCTGTTTTCAAGAGAGTTTTTAAATTTGCCTGCATGCATAAGAAAATGTTTGCACGGGATAATCCCATTTTTTATTATATTATACAATATATTTTAGATTTGTGTATTCATACAAATAGTTTTTTGGTATAATAAAATTCTTCTGTTTAAAAATAAGTTTTTACTTACTATTAAAACCAATATAATCAGGTATGTGATGGCAAACGATCGTTTTCAAATCAATCGATTTCAGATGTATTTTTGAGATAATTTTAGCTAATTTTTCCAAAAAATTCAAACCAAATGAAAGATAAAATATTAGTCAAAGGGATCAAACCCAAATGTTTACTTTTATTGGGGAAAATCCGAAAATTACCTCAAAAATATATCTGAAATCGATCGATTTGAAAACGATCGTTTTCCATCACATACCTGAATAACCTATTTTTCGAGTGTAAACATTATTTCTCACCAATACAACTAATACTTACTAATACAAATGTTTTGGCTACCACTGTTGTAGATAGATCATTTTAATGCTTTGTAGAATTTACAGAAAAAAATAATTCCCACTTTCTCTTCATTTCAATCGAAGGATATTCGTTGAGAATATCAAAATTAATAGCACAAGTAATTTTATTTATAATTTATTTATATAATTTTTTAAGTTAAAATTTCCAAATTATTCCCATTAATCCATTAAGCAAACATGAAAAGTTAATTAACAAAATATATAGTCATTAAAAAGGAGACAAAAATATCAAAACTGATTTGTTATCCAATAAAAAACCGCAAACTTTCTAACCACAAACTTACTAATTAGAAGCATTTGAAGATATTGTGGTTTTCAAATAAAAAAAATTATAATAAAAGTTTGGAATCATAAGACCCGAATAAATTTCTATTTCAAAAATAAAGGAACAAACACACACACACACACATATATATCCTTTACCTTTTGTATAATTTAAAACTTAAAAGAAACAACTGGATTCTAAAACATTATAATAGCAAACAAATACTACTAGAGACATAAACCACACCAAAGTCGAATAACTGAAGAGACCAAAAGTGGGGGAATTTGAAAGTGACAGTAAAACTATTTTAAATTACTATGGACCTTGTGAATTATGTGTGTGTCTTAGACACGACTTGGCTTTAAATGTTTATGTGTAAAAGGACTTTGTAGGAATAAAGTCATATATCAAAAAAAAAAAAAGAACTCTTACTGAGGAAAATTAATTTATAATGAAGACTTGCTGAATATAGATGTTTCTCTAAATAAATTAAGATTACGTGCGTCTTGTTGCCTATGGGCAACATTACGATATATTTCCAAGTTGGTTTTGCAGAACTATTTATTTATTCAAATTTTTCTAAGATTTAGTTTCGAATGTTTCTTCTTTTTGGAATGAGCTTGGAGAAGCTAAGAAAAAAACATTTCAAAAATAAAAACAAGTAAGAAAGTGCTATAGTCGGTCAAGCCCGACCATACGATACCCTTCACCATTAAGGTCAAAGGTGTTCATTTTCCTAAATAAAGGCAAATATTTGCTAAATTTTGCCATCATACAAACATTTTCTCAAAACTTATATAATTAAGCTGTTTCCGTCATTTGGACTTATATAAGAACTAGGGTCATATGTGGACCGATTATTCGAAATTTGTCAAATTGATTACAGTTGTTACAAAAATTATGTATGTAAAAAATAAACTTAAAGTTCTCATTATCTTCAGAATTATGAACGTTTTAGTGATTTGTGGGACCTATAGGAGGTACCATAAATAATAGACCGATAGACCGACGAATTTCAATAGCCATGGTCTTACTATAAAAAAAATGATCTATGCCAAATTTCATAAAATTATCTCTAGAATTGTGATCTGTACTTAGATTACATCATTTACATGGGGATCCAGCCAGACGGATGGACTGACATCGCTAAATCGACTCAGAAAGTGATTCTAAGCTTATTGGTATAATAAAAGATGGATCTAGGACAAATATTTCTATGCATTACATACATCAGCACAAACTTATAATACCCTTTCCGCCTATAATGGTGAAGGGTATAAAAAACCCATTTTGTTCTTCGGCCTTTTTTAGTTTTTGGCCGATTGTGCATTCGGTATTGTTACTCCGTTTTTAATTTTGGCTCAATCCTTATGAGGTATGGGGGTAGGTCACTGAAATTTGGAAAATTTTAGTATTGAAATTTGGGCGAAATCGGTTTACATTTACATAGCTCCCGTAAATTTAGCACAGAGAAATTCTACATGATCATTATCATCATCGAAATTGGTTCACATTTAACTATAGCACCCATACAAAACACTTACGGAAACAGGCTAAATTCCACCATTCCATATACTTAAATGCGAATAAGTGATAATCCATACAAGTACAAAAAGTCTTATGTTAAAGTAGGCCAGTTGTTGTCCCAATAGGTCACCATTTGACCATAGCTACCGTACAAAATTCTACGGAAACACGAAAATACCAAAAAGATAGGAAGTTTGCGTCCATCTGTCCATTAAATATATGAGCGAAAGCGCCTTAACGAAAAGAGCTGGAGGGACAAAATTTTACAAAAGTATTTTGGATATCTTGAAAATGTTGTGCATGGGCTCATATTTAGTTAGAGCTCCCATATGCCCAGCCCCGGGAATCATATTAATGCTGATATAGATTTATCCAATTGTAATATATGACAACTTAATCCATATTTGACTATAGCTTTCATATAAAAATCACCCCCGGAAAACCATAACTGAATGATTTTAATACTTATTTTTACGAGTTTCATTAACGATCATGATATTTATGAAAATTGCAAAAAGTCTTCGGCTCCTGGTGGTATGAACTGCCTATCTTTGGTTATAAGCATATAAAAAGGGTATGTTTTGAAAAAAAACAATCTTGAAAAAATAACTTTGGGCCGCTATAATATCTGAACCAAAGCAAAATTCCAAATTTAGAAAAACCTTGAAAATTTAAAAACTAAAAGAATGTAGGTATATACAAAATTTTATCGAAATCGGAGATAACAATTTAGAATAGAATCAAAATAGCTTGCGAGACAATCTAAATTTAAAAATACATTATCTCTTGATCTTTCAAAAGTTTATACCGAAAATTTTTGTATAGAAATTTTATACCGAACATTTTTTTATAGAAATTTTGTACCGAAAAATTTTCTATAGAAATTTTGTACCGAAAATTTTTCTATAAAAATCTTAAACCGAAAATTTTTCTATAAAAATCTTAAACCGAAAATTTTTCTATAAAAATTTTGTACCCAAAATTTATTAACAAAAAAATTTACACCGAATTTTTTTTTAAATTAAACCGAAAAAATTTCAATAAAAAATTTATACCGAAAGTTTTTCTACAAAAGTCTTAAACTGAAAACGTTTTTATAAAAATTTTATACAGAAAATTTTCTATAAAAATTTTATCTCAAAGACTTTTTAAATTAATTTTATACCGAAAATTTTTGTTATTAAAATTTGATACCAAAATTTTTTCTATCAAAATTTTATAACAAAAATTTTTCTATAAAAATTTATTATCAAAATATCTGCGATAAAAAAAATTTTATCTTAAAATTTTTTTTATAAAAATTTTATAACGAAAATTTTCTATCAAAATTTTAAACGAAAATTTTTCTATTAATATTGTATACCGAAAATTTTTCTATCAAAATTTTATACCAAAAAATTTTCTATCAAAATTTTGTACCGAAATTTTTTTTTTGTAAAAATTTTATACCGAAAATTTTTTTATTAAAATTTCATACTGAAAGTTTTTTCCTAAAAATTTTATACTGAAAATTTTTTTTATAAAAATATTATACCGAAAATTTTTGTATAGAACTTTTATACCAAAGATTTTTTTTTAAATTTTTTTTTAAAAATTTTGTACCGAAAATTTTTCTATAAAAATTTTGCACCGAAAATTTATTTAAAACAAATTTATACCTAATTTTTTTTTAAAATTAGTCCGAAAATTTTTCTACGAAAATTTTATATCGAAAATTTTTCTATAAAAATCTTAAACCGAAAATTTTTTTATAAAAATTTTATACAGAAAATTTTCTATAAAAATTTTATACAGAAAATTTTCTATAAAAATTTTATCTCAAAAATTTTATATATTAATTTTATACCGAAAATTTTTGTTATTCAAATTTTATACCAAAATTTTTTCTATAAAAATTTTATAACAAAAATTTTTCTAGAAAAATTTATTTTCAAAAATTCTGCTATAAAAATTTTATACCGACATTTTTCTATAATAATTTTATCCCAATTTTTTTTTTTATATAAATTTTATAGCGAAAAATTTTTTATAGAAATTTTATAGCGAAAAATTTTTTATAGAAATTTTATACCGAAAATTTTTCTATAAAAAATGTATACCGAAAATTTCTCCATTAAAATTTGAAAAGTTTTTCTTTAAAAACTTTATTCCGAAAAATTTTTTATAAGCATTTTTTACCGACAATTTTTCTATTAAAATTTTATACCGAAAATTTTCTGTCAAAATTTCGAACCGAAAATTTTTCTATTAAAATTTTATACCGAACATTTTTCTATCAAAATTTGTTTTATACCGAATTTTTTTTTATACAAATCTCCATTAAAATTTGAAAAGTTTTTCTTTAAAAACTTTATACCGAAAATTTGTTTATAAAAATTTTTTACCGACAATTTTTCTATTAAAATTTTATACCGACAATTTTCTGTCAAAATTTCAAACCGAAAAATTTTCTATAAAATTTTATACCGAATATTTTTCTATCAAAATTTATTTTATACCGCAATTTTTTTTCTATAAACATTTTATACCGAAAGTTTTTTATAAAAATTTTATACCGAAAATTTTTCTATAAAAATTGTATACCGAAAAATTTTCTCAAAATTTTTATACAAAATTTTTATACAGACAATTTTTCTACAAAATTTTTATACCGAAATTTTTTTTATAAAATTAATAGATATGACAACTTAATCCATATTTGACTATAGCTTTCATATAAAAATCACCCCCGGAAAATCATAACTGAATGATTTAAATACTTATTACGATCATGATATTTATGAAAATTGCAAAAAGTCTTCGGCTCCTGGTGGTATGAACTGCTTATCTTTTTGAAATTTTTTTTCTATAAAAATTTTATACCGAAAGTTTTTTATAAAAATTTTATACCGAAAATTTTTCTATAAAATTGTATACCGAAAAATGTTCTCAAAATTTTTATACAAAATTTTTATATACACAATTTTTCTACAAGATTTTTATACCGAAATTTTTTTTATAAAATTAAAAAAATTTTATACCGACAATTTTTCAAAAAAAAAAAAATATATCGTAAAATTTTCTGTAAAAATTTTATACCAAAAATTTGTTATAAAAATATTATACCGAAAATTTTTCTTTAACAATTTTAGACCGAAAATTTTCTACGGCCCAAAATTATGTTAGGGTGTCTCAGCGTTTTTCTGTTTCACTTGAAAGTTGAAATTTTCTTACAAAGAAATCGAAAAATTTACATTTTTTTTATTGAAATTCTTAGACCAACATTTGTGCTTAATTATCTTTTCAAATCAACAATTGGTTGAAATTCAAATAATTTCCGGTTTGATATATAGGCCGATTGTCATTAAGTTTCGCTTAATGTTAAAGCAAGATTTATACATTGAGTTTTACTTGAATAGTCCGCCATAGACATTGAAATTCAACCCCGTATATATTTGTAAAATATAAGTATATAATATAGAAGTAAAATCATTGGTTTTATTTCAGTTTACATTTGAAGTGCTTATTATATTTAGCTTGTAATTACAAGCCTATTATAATAGGCATATTAAAAATTAAGCAATTTTACGAGTTATTACTCTTTTGCTGCCAGACACTCGATATAAGAATGATAATAACTTTCTAACCTTATGAGTATTTAAGTAAATGACAAAGGAAGAAAATTAAATTATAATAATGTAAGACAAGAACTAACTAATTTCATTTACTGACTTATTAGACAACTAAATAGAAATCCAATTAAGAAGACAACAGAAACTACAATTCACATTATAATTGTACTACAGTCAGTCTTTGGTTTCTGGAGTATGATAAAAAGAAGTAATATTTTTCAGTAATAAATTTTAAAATAATTTCAAGTGCATTATTTGTTTATTTGATGATAATATAAAGATTGATTAAAAATTAGATTTTGTACAAAATTTCTAATTATGTAAAAACAGAAAAATTCTTCTACCAAAATACAAGGTAGACATGTTGTACATCAATTCAGAAGGAATTTACATACTTTTCAATGAGATTAAAAGTTTTATACGATTTAGAAATTAATTTATGACATTCGTCAAAAAAGCGCAACAACAATAAATTTATATAATTTTTAAATATTACTTTGTATTTTTTTGCAAAAATCTCTAAAACTAAACAAGGTATTATCATTTTTTTAAGACCAATACATTAGAAATTCAGAAATAAGAATTACTAAATAGTTCTGAAATTTGAATGAACATTTTTTAATACAGAAAAGTACACTTTTTTCGAAAACTAAACAAGGTCTAATGGGCATTTTTTGGACACAGTGTAGCCCAATATATTAGAAATTCATAAATATAAATTTCAGAACGAGTTCTAAAATTTACATTACACTCTGATACAGTGAAAATACACTCGGAACGAAACCAAGCTCAACCAGTAGAACTCGGTTAGAAGATCATTTTACCATTTTTTAAATTTTCGATATACCCTCAAAATCGAAAGTTATCGATAAAAAACGATTTTTTGGACTTAGCGGAGAAAAGAAGGCTTAACTGAGTCATTTTTACATCGATTTTAAATTTTAAAATGTGTTTCGACAGAAAACAAAATAGGCTTTCACTTCGTAAAGACCTTTTTTAACATGACCAATTTATCATAAAAATATTTTCCGCTGAAGTTAAAAATTTATTTTTTTTTCGATTTTTTCAACTTCGGAAGCTTTTTTTTCGTAAAATTTATCAGAAAAGCTAAAATATTTTGACTTAAAAAAAAATCATGGTTACCATTTTGTAAAACAAGAGTACTTTAATTAAAATCGGAAAAAGGTGAATTCAGTTTTTTTTTTCAACTTTTTTCGAAAGTAGAGAAATGGCGGTCGGATTATTATGGCATTCGGTGAGAAACTTCAAATAACAAAATTTAAGCCAAATCGGACTACGTTATCACGTGGCGCCCAGGCCATGAAGTTGAAAATTGCGTTTATAAGAAAAAATATGGCCAATTTTTTAGTTCTTGCAAAATTTAACTTTTTTAGTAAACATTTTAACAAAGTGCAAATATTGGGTCTGTTCGGAAATGCATCACTGCGCTGCATCACGGCTTTTAGCGCTTGATAATAAGCTAACTGTATTAGTTTACTCCAAGTTTTTTAAGGAAGTAGAAAGCAGTGCTGTCCAAAAATATGTACGCCTAAACAGCGCATCATAGTATTTTATGCTGCAAAGTTTGCAATCGTGATGCAGTGCAGTGATGCATTTCCGAATATACCCATTAATTCATAATGTAGACTCAATTAGCTTTCTATCTACGTAAGTAACGTATAAATCGGCTAAGGATTTTTTGAGTTATCGGAAATTTTCATAGACATTTTGGGTCCTTGAAGTCATCTATTTGATTTTATGATATTTGTTGATGGAAAGCAAATTGGGTCTAAATTACAAATTAACATTCAGATTTTGTCAAAAAGTTAAGCTTATAGGTCAAAATTTGCAAAAACCGAAAAGTTCCACATTTTTCTGGCCGGCACTCCTTGAAATTCGAGAACGGCAATAGAGGCATAAATAGAGCTTGGACATTATGTAGTACTTCTTTGTTTCTATCCTTTTTTAACTTCATTCATAAGTGCGTATACATATAAGTATATATATATATATATATATATATATAATTCCCCGACAACATTCCAATTGGAACAAGGGGTACTTCTCTCAGACAATGAGCTGCATCCGATTCTATTTTTTAGACTCATTGAAAGGGACCTACGTTTTAACGCCGGCTCCGAACGGTAAATGCATTAGTTAGAGAAGTTTTACATAGCCTAATACTCAATAACCAGTGGCTAGCTGAGTTATGAGGTGAACCGTCGCTATTTGAAAATTTATTTTTTCAAGTGAGTCTGGCCAGGGATCGAACTTGGGCCTCTGGTATGCTAGGCGGATGACTAACCTGCTATACCACGGCGGTTCACTATAATATCTTATATTCTTAAACGAGCAATAATTGTATATATATATATATATATATATATATATATATATATATATATATATATATATATATATATATATATATATATATATATATATATATATATATATAGAATGGCTATCTCGAAAACGGCTCTAACGATTTTGATAAAATTTGGACAGTGGGTATCTTTTTTGATGTATAGGTCGAAGAAGAAGGGACTTTTGGAACTTTTACCTCTAAGAGGGTAAAAACGGGTAAAAAGGGGAAAAATCGAAAACGCTATGTCTCCTAAAGTAATAGGTATAGAAACAAAATTAAAATTACGTTTTAAACAGCTTTGAAAATAAGCGGACAGGTGTTTGGTACTTTTTTGAAACTATGTCCGATAGGGGGTAAAAAAGGGTGAAAATAGTTTTTTTGGCACCTTTTTAACCCACTCTTATATTTTAAGCTAAAGAATATAGAAAGAAACTTGGTACTGCAATCAATAGATGTAAAAAAAAACATGAAACACGTATGTGGTACTTTTTGGATTTTGGGGCCAAAATGGGTAAAAAAGGGATAAAATGATAACTTAACATCTCCAAAGTAATATGAATAGGAACATTATACATTATGTTAAATGCGTTTTAAAAAAATGTACCGAATTCAATTGGCACCAAAAAAGTACCAAATGTACATTTAATCATGCTACAATCTTTAGCAAAGTTGTTGCACATGAGCCGACGAAGGTTTCTTAGTTGGTATGAAGAAATTTCGGCAGGTGGCGCTACTGAAATTTACTCAAAGTCAATTTAATCGTATGCTGTACATTTAATCATGCTATAATCTTCAGCAAAGTTGTTACGGATAAGCCGAAGAAGGTTTATGAATTGGAATAAGCAAAGTCCGACAGGTGGCGCTACAGAAAACTACTCAAAATGAATTAAATCGTAAACTGTGCATTTGATCAATCTATAATCTTTAGCAAAGTTGTTGCGCATGAGTCGACAGAGGTTTCTGGTGATATGAATAATTTCCAAAATTATTCAAAATGAGTTAAACTGTAAACTATGCAAACTATGTGTTGGTCGGAAAAAATAAATCAAATAATTCAAAATTAACTGAATATTTCTACAATGTCTTTCCTCTAAATTTATTTTAGAACTTTATAATATAAAATATATAAAAACTTTAAAATTTTCCTCAAAATGCTTATCATAAAGCTCCGAGCAAGGCTCGGTCTACCAGGTACTAAGTACTTATACGTATATAGTACGTTAATTAAACTGGCAATTTTACAAAAAAAAACTTATATTTTTTTTTAATTCGCTCTTAATTTAAATTTAAATAATCTAGGTTCACAAGTAAATATAAAAAAGTTTGGCATTCCTAACAAAATACTGCGGAAAACGGCGTCCCAATGTGAAAAAATCGAAAAAAAAAATAAAAATTTAAATTTGTTTGAAAATATTTTTGTGATAATTTGATGAAATAAAAAATCTTTTTTAACAAGAAGAAAGCCTCATGTCTTGTCTATCTCAAACCGTGTTATTTCAAATCGATAAACAAATGACTTAGCTAGGCCTATTTTTGTTCGAGAAGACCAAAAAAATCGTTTTTTTTATCGATAACTTTCGATTTTGAGGGTATATCGAAATTTCTAAAAATGACAAACTGATACACTCAATAAGGCCTATCGCTTGATATAGGTTCCCTTAAAAGTGTATTTCTTTTTCCTCAAAATGTATCAGTGTATTATCATTTTTGATTACAGAAGAGTACGCTTTTCAATTTTTTTTTTTTAGAAAACGTGTCGTGTGACCTTATTTTTGGCCAGGACCTATCAAATTTTTGCACAGACCCTAATAACTTTCAACTTAATATAATTTTATTACCAGCTCACCTTCAAGAAAACGCTAGCGCTATTACTGTTGAATCTCGGGCAGCTGGGCTGGAAATCAATATCTCCATAACAAATATTATGCCAGAAGGCTATGGCGCAAACCCGTCTCCACACATCAATGTGGATAACGAGGTTATTGAATGTGTAGGTACCTTTAATTATCTTGGTAGTTTGGTATCTACAAAAGGTAGTGCCGACGAGGATATTGAATCGCATATTAATAAGGCAAAATCAGCATTCGGCATTCTCCGAGCTATTTGGAAGTCTCGGCAAATATCAACAACAACTGAGTTACGAATATATAACTCGAATGTCAAGTCCATCTTGTATTACGGCTGCGAAACTTGGAAACGCACAAATGCCATCGATTAACGCCTACAAACTTTTGCAAACAAATGCTTGCGGCAAATCCTTAATATATGGTGGCCAAATCGCATAAGAAATGAAGATCTACTAAACGCTTCTTCTATAGAGATATGTCAACGGAAATGGCGGTGGATAAGCCACACACTTCGAAGGCCAAATGCCAACATTGCTCAACAAGCGCTTCGTTGGAATCCACAAGGAAGCGGCCGTCGTGTTGGTGCACCTGCTAGAACGTGGAGAAGGTCAATTGAAGCGGAGTTACAAGGAGCAAACTATTTATGGAATGATGTATGCCTAACTTCTCGCAATAGAGTTCGATATAAAAGGATAGTTGAGGCCCTATGCTGCCCTAGGAGTCAAGGATAACAGAAGAAGAAGACAAAAGGTTTTGAAATCCATAATCAATTTTTTTATAAAAAAAAACTTAATTTTTGTCCAAAAATTGCTGATTTTCGACCACCGCTGGTTGTAGGGTACATGCCCGAAATTATTCAAAATATAATTTTCACACATCCCTGAAGCTTAATCTTTTAAAAAATGAAGTCGAAAATGTACAAATTTTTGAATTGATAAAAATTAGCGGAATAACACGCACCCAAAAGTTTTATATACCCGACATCAGAAACATTGCTTCACTGTAGAGCCCACTGTTATACCGATAGGTACGTCCTTAAATTATGCTCTAAAAGCCTGACTCCTCTTCTACTGAGGGGATGACTTGGACTTCAACACTTGTCAACAAATGTCAAACTTTATAATGGTTTTACCAGTTTCAGAAATATATGTTAATGTTATTAGTATTATTTGTTATTATTATAAAATAATATTACCATTATTTATTGGGCCATGGTTGCGTATGATTGTTAACAGAACAAGTATACGCTGTGTGTAACCTTCATATGATAATTTTTTACAAAGCCGCAGTAAATAATCGGAAAACTTGTTTGCTATCTTTAGATTTGCTATAACTGTTAACGTAGTTAATCGGGCGATACCAAGAGGAGGTCAGTGTCCACAGTTGAGATGAAGGATAACCATGATAAGTCTAGGCTTACCAAGTTAAGACCAATTAGAAAGAACCGTTGTTTGGTATCCAACATCCCCTAAATTCAGATTGCACTTACTTTAAAATACAATTTTAGATATAGTGCACTACGCCAAACGAAAAAAGGACCATGATTTAAGGATCAGCACCTGGAACATCCGAACCCTCTACAGAGGAGGTGCTCTGATCCAGTTGATGGATGTTCTCGATGAATATAAATGTGATGTGACTGCTCTCCAGGAAATAAGATGGAACGGCAACGGTGTCGCCAAAACATCAAAAGGTGACCTGTATTACAGCTGCCATGAGAGTAAGCACGAGTTTGGTTGTGGTTTTATGGTTAACAAAAGATTGCGAAATCTTGTTTCCAGGTTCACACCAGTAAGCGAAAGACTAGCGACAATACGCGTCAAGGCTAAGTACTTCCATCTGAGTTTGATTTGTGCTCACGCTCCAACAGAGAAGAAAGACGATGATATAAAGGAAGCCTTTTATGAACAACTTGAGGAAGTTTACGATAGCTGCCCTAATCACGACGTTAAGATAATACTGGGTGATTTTAACGCAAAGTTAGGGTATGAAAGTTGTTTTGAGCCTACTGTTGGTAAATTTAGTTTACACAGTGTAACCACTGACAATGGTATGAGATTAATCTCCTTTGCGGCTGCTCGCAATATGGTCGTGAGCAGCACCAGATTTCCACACCTTAATATACACAAGGCTACATGGGTGTCTCCTGATCAACTAACGAAAAATCAAATAGACCATATTTTAGTTGATGGAAGACACTCATCAAGTGTGTTAGATGTGCGTTCCATGCGAGGAGCTAACATAGACTCCGATCACTACCTTGTTGTAGCCAAGGTGAGAACACGTCTAAGTGTATCGAGGAGCGTACAGGCAGAAGCGCAAAAGGAGTATGGCGTGAAGAAGTTAAAATCTCAGCAAATTGCCACTGATTACAACAAACGGACTCAATTGCTAAAAGAGAATAACTCTGGCTCAAACGATATATACACGCTATGGCAACATATTGCCAACTCCATGAAGTCTGCTGCAAAATCGGCAATAGGGTACCAAAGCCCTCATGCTAAAAACTCTTGGTACGACGAGGAGTGCCGCAACGCCACTGCTGAGAAAAATGCGGCCTACAGGGCAACTCTGCAGTCAGCTGCTACTCGTGGATGTTTAGAAAGATATCGGGAGAAAAAGAGGGAAGAAAAACGACTATTCCGCAAAAAAAAGAAAGATATGGAGAGACGTGTGTTTGAGGAGATTGAGTTGTATAGGACACAAAATGAAATCCGTAAATTTTACCAAAAAATTAAGCATCAGACGGATGGTTATAGCAGCTGTATCCTTTCCTGTAAGGACGACCAAGGAAATCTGGTCACAGATACAGAAAGCGTATTGAAACTGTGGAAGGAGCACTTTTGCAAGTTGTTGGTTGCAAATGAAAGCGACCAAGATGACACGCCTGAACAAATCAACGATGACGGCGTTTTATGTCCACCACCCAACCTGAATGAGGTTAGGACTGCAATAGCGCGATTAAAAAATAATAATGCTGCTGGTGCCAATGGTTTGCCAGCAGAGCTTTTTAAGGCTGGAGGTGATGAGGTAATAAAGTATATGTCCCGGCTCCTAGAATGCATATGGTCAGAAGAACGCATGCCGGACGATTGGAATCTCAGTGTCCTTTGTCCAGTCCACAAAAAAGGAGATAAAACTGTACGTGCAAATTATAGAGGGATAAGCCTCCTCTCAATTGCATATAAGACTTTATCGACCATACTGTGTGAAAGGCTAAAGCCCAAAGTAAACGAAATAATTGGGACATACCAATGTGGCTTTAGACCAGGTAAATCAACCACTGACCAGAACTTTACTCTACGTCAAATCCTAGAGAAGACCCAGGAGAAACAAATCGATACGTATCATCTCTTTGTTGACTACAAAGCTGCTTTTGATAGCCCGAAGGTGTTTGAAGCAATGCCTGGGTTCGGCATCCCTACGAAACTAATTAAGTTATGCAGGATAACACTAACTTATACAATATCATCTGTTAAGATAACTAAACGGGGATTCAGGCAAGGTGACAGTTTATCTTGTGACCTCTTCAATATTGCGTTAGAGAAAATCTTGCGAGATGCAGCGGTTAATACAACAGGAACAATTTTCAATAGAAAACATATGCTACTCGCGTTTGCAGATGACATTGATATTATAGGACGCACTCTACGCGAGGTAACTGCCGCCTTTTCCAATATCGAGAAGGAATCAAACAAAATGGGTCTAGCTATAAATGAATCAAAAACAAAACTGATGGTTTCTACAGGCAGACAGACCACTAGAATCGGATCACATGTGTCCGTTGAGAACTATAGCTTCGAGGTTGTAAAAGAATTTGTATACCTTGGTACCGCTGTGAACATCAACAACGATATAAGCTTCGAAATCATACGCTCATACTACCCGTGTTATTGTATGGTTCTGAATCATGGGCACTTGCACAGACAGATGAAGGTATCCTTGGAGTATTCGAGAGGAAAATTCTACGAAGAATCTTTGGACCAGTCTGCGTCAACAATGAGTATCGACATCGAATGAACCATGAGCTGTATGAGTTATACGCTGACATAGACATAGTAAAACGCATTAAACAACAGCGTCTGCGTTGGCTAGGACATGTTGTGCGAATGGATGAAAATACTCCGGCAAGAAAAGTCTTCGATAATGATCCAGAGGGAACGCGTAGAAGAGGGCGTCCAAAACTTCGATGGAAAGACCAAGTAGAAGAAAATCTTTTGAAACTTGGTATACGAAATTGGAGAATATGTGCACAAGATAGAGGTGCTTGGAATTCTAAAATATGCTCGGCCTTTGACCTAAACAGGTTGTAATTACAGGCCATTTAAGTAAGTAAGTAAGCACTACGCCTTTCTATGCATGAGATACATGTAAAGGATGTTTCATAAAGAGGTATTGGTATCAAGTGATTTATGTTTAGTTTGGCATTTCAATATGAATAGACTAATGCACAGTGGTTTGAAACAAAAAAGAAGTGGTAATAAATCTGTATCTTCTAAATTGTATGTCTGATTACATTATTATGTATTAGAGCACTGTTAAGGAGGAAACAAACTTTCTGAATTTTGTATTTTTTGTTACCCTGTGTTTTCAAACTGTGAATTATTAAGTATCAAAGTAGACCATCTCAAAAGTAAAATAGCTTTAAAACCATGTAGTTCTTTCAATAATTGTCCAATATCGTTGATTTTGAAATAAGCTTGGAGAAACGAAGAAAGAACACCCTTGCTTTACTATAATAACTCTTAAGGGTTTTAAGTTATTTCATTTCAAAAATAAGAGCTTTTTCTTTTCTTTCTTCAACTTTTTTTAGTTCTTGGCCGATTGTGCATTCGATATTAAAACGATAACTTAAAAAATACATACTTTCGGGAAATAAAACTCTGAAAGCCGTTCTTAAATATCTCGAACGAAATTTCTAAAGTCAGATATTTTACGGTGATTGAAAAAATTTAATTTTTTTTCAAAAATATTTTTTCTTTACCATTTTTTCACTTTTTACTTAGAAGTTTTTTTTTTAAAGGTTAATGTTTTATTATAGAGAATAGGGTTCTAGAATAGTTTAAAAATATTCAGCTTAAGAACAGCGTGGACCGAAATTGGTCTAATTTTTATGATAATTTTTAATTTTTCGAACATATAACGAAAAGTCCAGCAGATTTTTCTACATTTTAAAACGAAGCAATAGTGCCCCATATATTTTCTTTAGGTTGAAAAAATATAAAAAGCGGGAATTCATAAACTAATCCAGATTATAGGATTTTTTAAAAATTTAATTCCAAGAAAAAGGGCATTTGGGTTGCATTTTTCTTAATTATTTATAAAATAAACATTATTCGTACAAAAAATTAATTTGGAAAATTAACTTTTTAGTTTTTATTTGTACATTTTTCCCAAAAATACTTTTTTTGAATATTAGTAAAAAATGAAGAGTGTAATAATCAAGACATGTTTTCCTTTTCATTGATGTATCAAACATATATTATAGATATTGATAAGAGGTACAATTATTGCATTAAAAACACACGCCTCAGCTCAATAAATATAAACAGATGTAAAATTTGTGCAACCATTGACTTTCTTATATTTAACTTCTTCGTAGATTTTGTATTTCTGAAATCTCAATAATTTCAGAAATAAAAATTAATAGTATCTTAAAAAAAATCAAATTTTTTTGATTAGCGAAAAATTTTTGACTTTGAAAATTTCTCAATACAAAATGGTTCGAGATATTTAAAAACGGGTCTTACAGTTTTTTTTCCAAAACTGTTGGCTTTATATCAGTGTTTAAAAAAAAAATGATTGATAGAAAAAAATCCTTCAAAATTTTTTACTTTCATATGTCATTTTTTGTATATAAACCCAAAAAAATTTCTTTTGAATAAAGTAAATTTCATTTCAATTTAAAAATTGCATCTTCGGTTTATTTCATTTCAAAGTTTATGAAAAAAAATGTATAAATCTATAAAAAAAAGACCCTTTCGATTGGTTACACAAATAAATGAATAATGTTTATTGTTTTGTAGCATTTTTTAATTAAGATGTTTAAATTATAGGCCAAGGTTCGAAAAAGCAGTACCTTAGGAAATTGTACTGAACTTACGCAATCGTAAAAGTTATTTATTTTTATATACCAACTAAGTCGAAAACAAAGTTGCATACACAAAGTTAAAAAAAAAGAACGGTACGTTATTATAACGTACCGTACTTTGAAATTTTAGAGTAACAAATGGTCTATATTTTCCATAAGGATGTATTTACAATAAAATCAAAATTCTATATTTATGACAATACTAGCTTCCTTGTCAAATTCTTTCATTCACATTGTGTGGGATTTAATCTTAATTATTTTTCAAATTATAAACCAATCACATGAATTATAATTTCAGGTGAAAATTCTGTTACCAGAAAAGTGAAAATACACAAATACTTTAACACCCTTTAAGTTTGTAGTAATTGTGTAAATATGTCGACATTAGTTTAACACACATAAATACATGTGGAGGTAAAATATTGTTCTTACCAAAGACCCAACAGTTGCAAGAGTCAAGGATGAACTTGTAAACTTTAGAGCAGGGAAGCGGTATAAAAACTCGTATGTGGTTATTAGGAAGACAGAGAGTGTGAAAGTATAAAAACTTCTTTTCATGATAAAGTTATATTAAATTTAATGACAAAAGCCCGACCATACGATACCCTTCACCACTAAGGTCAAAGGTGTTCTTTTTCCTTTTGCTAAATTTTACCATCATACAAACATTTTCTAAAAACTTATATATTTAAGCTATTTCCGTCATTTGGACTTAAACGCTAGCTGGGGTCGAATGCCGAACGATTATCTAGAAATTTGGCAAATTGATTACAGTTGTTACAGAAATTATGTATGCAAAAAATAAACTTAAAATTTCCAATGTCTTCAGATTTTTGAGCGTTTTAGTGATTTTTGTCTCATTTAGTGCGTTTTGACAGAAGAGTTTGTATGGGAGCTATGGTCAAACGAAGACCGATTTCAACGAAATTTTGTATAGTTATTTTAGTTTATATGAGCAGTATTTGTTTTTCATTTCATGAAAAAATATTAATATTTGTGGTCAATATATCAATTCCGGGAAGTGGGACCTTATGGAAGGTACCATAAATAATGGACCGATTTTGACGAATTTCAATAGCCATTATCCGACTATCAGAGAAATGATCTGTGCAAAATTTCATCAAATTATCTTTAGAATTGCGATTTGTACTTTGATTACAAAGTTTACATGGGGGTCCAGCCAGGCAGAAAGCCAGCCGTCTAGACTAACGGACGGACTGACAGCGCTAAATCGACTCAGAAAGTGATTCTAAGCCTATAGGTATACTAAAAGGTGTGTCTTAGACAAATATTTTTATGCGTTACATACATCAGCACAAACTTATAATACCCCTTCCACCTATGGTGGTGAAGGGTATATCAAGAATATACCCAACAAATCTTTGGTAACGACAAGTGCTATGGTAACTGGTTACCTTGTAATGACTTCAACATACCCTCCGAATAACTTATAAGTTATGACAGAAGTACTTATTTGTAATTAACATGGGAATTTAAACTGAATGGCCCGGGTTCAAATCCCACTAAGACCAACAATTTTTTTTTAAATTTTTTTTTTATTAAAGGAGTCTTTTTAAATGATTTTTAAATTTTAAGCACTTAAATATTACCTTCAGTAAAAAAAATTGAAAAGTTAATTCACGGTAATAAAAAAATACCACCATCAGTCAATTTTGATTATGTAGGGGATGTTGGATACCAAACACGGTTCTGATTGGTCTTAACTTGGTAAGCCCAACTTATCTGGGTCATCCTTCATCTGTGGACAGTGAGCTAATCGTGGTATCACCCGGGGAACTAGTTTAACACCCCTTAATGTAGTCAGCTAACATGTACCGAGAGTTGTTCCATAAGATCGATATATATATATATATATATATATATATATATATATATATATATATATATATATATATATATATATATATATATATATATATGTATATATATATATATATATATATATATATATAGAAAGGGACCTATTGTGTTAGAGAAGTTTTACATAACTTTGTAGTCATAATATGCCCCTTTTTTGAAAACTTATTTTTTTAAGTGGGTCTGATCGGGGCTGATCGAACTTGGCACCTCTGGTATACTAGGCGGATGACTAATCTTCTATACCACGGCGGTAATAGCGTTATATTCGCCTATGCTGAATCTTATATACCCACCATCAAGTTGTGTTAAATTTAGAAACATATACCATATATCTACGAGGGCGCAGCTAAATCAAAATATGGACCAAATTTGAAAAAAAAAATCCCTAAGCTAATTGGTATTGTTCGTAAAATTTTGGACTAAATTCGGTTGCAATAGCTTTATAGCTCAACATTTAAATATCTCAGTGGTTTAACTACGAATACTAGTGAATACTACCACTTTGATCAAAATTCGGTCTCATAACCGGGTATAGTTTTACATTAATAAGTTGTTAAATACTTTTCGTTGTGCTTAGTATGTACACGGTAATAGTAATACGGCAGGTCCATATATTTTGTTAGGAGTTTGTAATGCATCCATCATATATAAAGTCTGGGCTAAACATTGATTGATAGCTATTTAATTGTACCTCGAAATCTTTTTGATTGTAGATACAAAAAGGGGATGTTGTATATATAAGAACTATAACCAAATGTGGACCGATTGTCACAAAATTCTATATACTGGCTGGTAGTTACATAAAGCTTATTTATACAAAATTTTGTGGCCATAGCTGTCACAGTTTATAATTTAATAGCTTTTAAGTGACATTTGTATCATTTTAGTGGTTTCCGGGAGTGGTTTTCATATGAAAGCTATGGTCAAATATGGACCGATTCCTACAAAATTTTACATACTAACCAAAAGTTGCATAAAACTTCTCTGTTCTAAATTAGTTGTCATAGCTATTACAATTGTACTCAATTTATCAGCATTAATGTGTTTACCGTGGCGGGGTTATATGGGAGCTCTAAGTACATGTAAACCGATTACGCCCATTTTCAGTACACAACTTTTGTAACATATTAAAAATACTTTTCTAAAAATTTGTCCATCTAGCTCTTGTAGTTAAGGAGCTATCGCGCTTTTATGTGACGGACAGACGGACATAAACCCCCTTTTATTTCGTATTTTTGTGTTTCCGTAAGTTTTTTATATGGGAGCTATGGTCTAATGGTGACCGATTGTAACAAAATTTATCACACTGTCTGACATTGACATAAGACTTCCTTGTGCTAAATATAGCTGTTACAGTTTTAGATTTATTGGCATTTAAGTGCATTTTAGGTGAAATTTAGGCTGCTTCCGTAAGTTTTTTGTATGGGAGCTATGGTCAAATGGTGAACGATTGTAAGAAAATTTGGCAGGCCGGCTAGTACTCCCCTAAGACTTTATTGTTGCAAATTTAGTGGCCATAGCTATTAAAGTTTATCACTTAAACATATGAAATTTTATGGAATCGATTTTTAAGAAATTTCATGTGCTACCTAGCGCTTATGTTAAACTTTTATATACTAAATTTTATCATCATAGCTGTTATAATTTGTCATTTATTAGCAAATAAGTGATAAGCCTAAACGAGATTATACGGGAACTATGGTCAAATGTGAACCGATTTTGCCCAACTTCAACACCAATTTTCCCAGCAATGAAGAATATCTTTGCCAAGTTTCAGTGAAGTAGCTTCTTTCATTTAGAAGTTATCGTGATTTCAACAGACAAACAGATAGACGGACATCGCTCAATCGTCTTAGAATTTCATAAGGATTCAGAATATATATCGTTTTTGATTTTTGAGCTAATATTAAGGAAATTACAAACGGAATGACAATCTCAATATACCCCCCATCCTTTTTGATGGTGGGTATAATAACAATTGTATTATTTAATTTGGCGTAGATTTTCCGATTTGGAACTGTTGGGTTTATATGTTTATGTATGTATGTATGTACGAGTGTATGTATGATAAAGTTCATGTGATGATTTAAAACGGAAATTACAATATATTCATGCAATTCATCTACATTGACTTGACACAGGAAAGAATTAAAAAAAAAACAAATTCTGTTACAGCTTTAGATATGCATGTGTGTGTATAAGTGGATGTATGTATATATAAATATAGTGAGTACATACATACATACGAATACATTTCATATGTTTAAATGAATCGATATGTCTTTATGTTTATGTCAATGTAAATGTCATAAACCTATTAACATTTTCACAATGATTTTCTGAAAATTTAAATCTACCTACAGAAATCATTTTCTTCTGTTCTGTTTTTTTTTGTGTGCTCCTCTTTATTATTTATGTTCCATCACCATCACTGTCTCATATTTTCTCATATATCTGTGATATTTCTGTCTACATTTAGTATGAATGTATTTGCTTAAGTGGGAGTGGAATGAATATCTGTGTGTTTGTATTTAAGAGTGTATGTATTTGTGTATGTATATGTTGGTGTGTCGGAAAATATTATAACACGTGTCAAATGAAAATGATTAATTTATGTTTATTATGATGTGAGTGAGGCATAAAGGCAAAAAGAAGAACAAAAATAAAATAAAAATTATAATAAAAATGAAATCATAATAATATAATAAAAAGTCCAGGATATTTTAATGGCTATAAATAATTTGTTTCAACAATTTATTTAAATATGTTTGTTAGTGATATCTGATTAAATAATTATGGTCTTCCCAGCTAGTAATTTGGTGATTAGTCTTTTGGGATTCGTATGGATGATCAAAAAGTGATTAATCAGCTTGGTGATCTAAAAAAGATTCCAAAAAGACTCCTTAAAACGCTCAGAAAACGACTAGTTTACAAAAGCACAAACAATTCTTGCAGAATGTGTGCAGTCAAAATCTTATCGTACAAACGATAGTAATGCGACTGTTTTTTATGTTATTTTAATCAGTTTGGTGATCAAAAAAGACTCAGAAAATACCTTGAAAGCGACTGTTTGAAAGCACAATGTGTGCAATCAGTTTGGTGATCAAAAAAGTGTACAAAAAGAATCATAGACGCTTAGCAAGCGACTAGTTCAAAATAGCAAAAGTCTTGTAAAATGTGCGTAATATAAATATTTTTAGGTGATAAAAAAATGCCACAAAAAGACTCGTATCTTATTATGGGTGATGTGGCTTAGTTGGTTAGCATGTCGACTACTAAGCATAACATATCATATTCAGCAGCCTAGGTTTGATCCTCGGTCTCGGCAAAATTAGTTTCTGTAATTATTAAAGAAACTTCACTGTTCTAAAAATAGATAAGACGTGTTCTAAAACTAGATATACTGTGTTAAGTAATAAAAAGTTTTTTTCTTTTTTTTTAACAAATCTAGCAAAATGTGTGCAGTCATATTCTAATCAACAAAATGAGTCATTAAAGACTCGTTTTGAAGAATCGCATGAAGAGTACCATTTTCTCACACAAAAAGATCATTTTTGTATCAAAAGTGATATCATAAATGATCATTTTAATCGTGCAGTGAAATCAAAAAAGACTCATATTTGATTAAAGTTTTCCAAAAATGCTAGCTGGGTTAAGTCTGAGCTCTTTTGAAAATTTATGGATACTTTTAGGTACATAGCTTTGTATATAACAAAGAAAAAGTTCATCATCAGCGATAGGTTAATTCATAATCCGTTTACAAACAAAAAAAAATTCGAATTTTGGTAAAGCGATCCTTATTTCTATGAAAACAATGTTGGCCAGGCCATACAGAGAGCCCTATTTAAATGTGTATATATATATAATTCTCACACAACATTCCAATAAAAACAATGAGCTGTATCCGATTCTATCGGGTTGTCCATTTCGTGGTTTCAAAAGTATATAACTGGAATTCGACATCTGTCAAAATAAGTTGTTAAAGCAATTTTTTTTTAGTTAAGGTGTGATATTGACGAAAATGGATCGCTTAGATATCACACAACGCATAAAATTATCAAAACATACTACAAAAATGGTGATTCTGTAACAGTCACATATCGTGCCTTTAGAAAATATTATAGTTTACATAATCGTCCAAATACGTAAGCAATTGGCAAAATTGTGAAGAAATTTGAGGAGAGACTGAAGCGGTTACAAATATTGTAAGGTCTATGCATCATCGTTTCGTTCGTTCCGCTGAAAGTATCGCTGTTGTAAGTGAAAGTGTTGCCAAAGACCCGAATGTGTCGATTCCTCGTCGTTCTCAGGAATGGTCATATGATAACCGACTTTTTTACCTGCTATTCAAGAATACGATTTGGAGAATATGCGGTTTCAACAAGACGGTACCACATGCCACACAACTCGAGCGAATATGGCTTTATTGCACGAGATATCAACCGGCCATCGTCCTGGCGATATCAACCGGCCACCAAGATCATGCGATTTGACACCATTAGACTTTTTTCTGGGGCTACGAGAAAGACCGCGTTTATGCAGATAAACCTCTAACTCTTGAGCACTTAAAAATCAACATTCGTCAAGTTATCGCTGAATATGTGTCAAAAAGTGGTCGAAAATTACCTCAGAAGAGTCAGTGCTTGCAACATTTCGCGTGGTTGTCATTTAAATGATGAAGTGTTTCACACATAATGTCAACGTCCAAACTTTGTAATAAAAAAGAAATATCATAAAAAAAATAATATGTGTTTTATTTACGTTCACTTTTGAAACCGCAAAATGGATAACCAGTTATTTTATCATTTGAGTGGTATTCGACCATTTGTTTGCAATAAATATTCGGAGAAATTCTTAAAACAAATCCACGAAGGCAAATGATTCTCCATCACGATAATGCGAGCTTTCACACATCTCGTCAAACAAGTAAATTTTTGAGTAATCAAAATATCACATCCTAACACATCTTAAGTAAGTCCTGACTTGGCACACCATGACAACTTCTTGTTTTCGAATATCAAGTTGTGATCAACGATTTACGATAGCCGTTGAAGCTTTAAAAAACCATGTTTCGGAGATTTCTCAAACAAAATGATTGAACGAATTTTATTTATTTTACATCGATGGCGTGTTAATGCTGTAGGGCTGAACGCTGATGGAGGATGCTACTACTTAGGGTACCTTCCATGGAACCTTCATTCTAGAATAAACTAAAGTTAGTAAGAATAATTCTGTGATGTAGGAGATGTTGGATACCAAGCAACGGTTTTTATTGGTCTTAACCTTTTAAGCCCAGACTTGTCCTGATTATCCTTCATCTGACCCTCTAGTGTATCAACCGGGGAACTACGTTAACACCCATTAATATAGTGAGCTAACATGTGCCGCAAGTTCTCCCATAAGGAAGATTAAAAACATGGACTATGACGTCGGGCTAGTATCCAACTCCTGGAAAAAAACAATTATTATGAAAAAGAAGATAGAAAGACCAAGTATATAAAAATCTTTCAAAGCTTGGCCTCTATAAGAACAAAAAATGATTAAATACTCTTGTCCATAGAGCAGTGAAGGGCACTAATGAAAGGCTTTTACCTATTTTAACTGACGATGTTGAAATGCCAAATTCTGACAATGCTTTAAACAGCTTTGTTCGTATTGGGCTGTCAAAAGCAGCTTTGTAGTCAACGAAGAGGTGGTAAGTGTCTATTTGCTTTTCTTGGGTCTTTTCCAGGATTTGACGCAGAGTAAAGATCTGGTCAGTGGTGGATTTACCTGGTCTAAATCCACATTGGTAGGCCCCTATTATTTCGTTCCTTTTGGGTTTTAGCCTTTCACTCAGGATGCTCGATACAATTTTGTAAGCAATTAAAAAGGAGACTTATGCCTCTATAGCCATGGTAGGCATGAAGAGAACATAGGAAATATCAATGTATTGGTGATCTTACAAATAAAGAGACTAAGAAAAAATAAATATTTTCTTGTTCTCTTTTGCATGTGTTTTGTTGTTGCAAATTGGCTGTTATCATACAAATGAGTATTTTTCGTATTTTAGTTTGGTTTTTCTTCTTGGTTCGTGTTGTGTATGTGAAAATGACGATTGGTGCTCGTCCCGTAGGGGCTAATTTGCCAATCATGGCTCTATAGCTAGCGCATACGGATTTATCACCTTTTTTGTGCACTGGACAAAGAACACTGAGGCTCCAATCGTCAGGCACACGTTCTTCTAACCATATGGAATTCAAGAGTTGAAACATATACTTTATTAATTCATCACCTCCGGTCTTAAAAAGATCCCGCAGCTTTGTTATTTTTTAGACGAATTATTGCAGCTCTTATCTCACTTATGTTGGGTGGTGGGCATACAATGCCGTCATCATTGATTTGTTCAGTCATGTCATGGTCATTTTCACTTGATACCAGCAATTTGCAGAAGTGCTCATTCCATAGTTTCAGAACGCTCTATGTTGCCACTGCTCATTTATACTATTGGAACTGGAAGCATTTTCTCTGAGAAATTGAATTGCTATTTGCGGGAAGTCGATGGCAATTTGTTGGGATTTTAGCTTCGCAACATTCAATTTTCTTTGCGTTTCCGATTTTATGTTTCGAGAGACACTCAAGCGTGTTCTTACCTTGGCTGTCGGAGTCCATATTAGCTCCACGTATAGAAAGCATTTTTATCACACTTGATGCGTGTCTCGCGTCAACTAAAATATGGTCAATCTGGTTTTTCGTTTTCTGGTCTGGTGACACCCATGATGCCTTGTGATTGTCAAGGTGTTTAAACCTGTTATTGTAAAACTGCTCTAACTAAAGAATTTGACGTTCGGTGCCGGAGTTAAAACGTAGGTTCTTTTCAATGAGTCTAAAAATAGAATCGAATGCAGATCATTGTCTGAGAGAAGTACCTCTTGTTCCAATTGGAATGTTGTCGGAGAATTAAATGAATGAAAAGTATGAACTGTTAAACTTCCGGTAAGAAAATCAACATTAAAATTTTAATGAAAGGACTTTCGGAAAATACAATAATTTAGAAATACTTATGGCCACGTTCTGTAAAACGTTTTACTCAGAAATGTACGTCCTATGAGTAAAAACATTTGGTTTTGGGTTTTGTAAAGCGTATGTCATTTCTGGTTGAGTGAAAACGTAAGAACTGAAAGCTTTGTATAACTTTTGCCGTTCTTTAAGACAATTTCACTCGTCTGTTATGTCAAAGACACATAATAAGAAAAAATCGATCGTATACAATTTTATTTCCTAACTCAAAATTTTTACATAGATATTTAGGACTTTTTATGCGAAAAAAAGATTTTTATTTATAAATATATTTTATAATGAATAAAATGTAATTTTTGGTCTTTATTTTATAAACTTTAACATATATTTAAATAACTATTATTTAACTGAACTAGAACTGAACTAGAACTGAACTAGAACTGAACTAGAACTGAACTAGAACTGAACTAGAACTGAACTAGAACTGAACTAGAACTGAACTAGAACTGAACTAGAACTGAACTAGAACTGAACTAGAACTGAACTAGAACTGAACTAGAACTGAACTAGAACTGAACTAGAACTGAACTAGAACTGAACTAGAACTGAACTAGAACTGAACTAGAACTGAACTAGAACTGAACTAGAACTGAACTAGAACTGAACTAGAACTGAACTAGAACTGAACTAGAACTGAACTAGAACTGAACTAGAACTGAACTAGAACTGAACTAGAACTGAACTAGAACTGAACTAGAACTGAACTAGAACTGAACTAGAACTGAACTAGAACTGAACTAGAACTGAACTAGAACTGAACTAGAACTGAACTAGAACTGAACTAGAACTGAACTAGAACTGAACTAGAACTGAACTAGAACTGAACTAGAACTGAACTAGAACTGAACTAGAACTGAACTAGAACTGAACTAGAACTGAACTAGAACTGAACTAGAACTGAACTAGAACTGAACTAGAACTGAACTAGAACTGAACTAGAACTGAACTAGAACTGAACTAGAACTGAACTAGAACTGAACTAGAACTGAACTAGAACTGAACTAGAACTGAACTAGAACTGAACTAGAACTGAACTAGAACTGAACTAGAACTGAACTAGAACTGAACTAGAACTGAACTAGAACTGAACTAGAACTGAACTAGAACTGAACTAGAACTGAACTAGAACTGAACTAGAACTGAACTAGAACTGAACTAGAACTGAACTAGAACTGAACTAGAACTGAACTAGAACTGAACTAGAACTGAACTAGAACTGAACTAGAACTGAACTAGAACTGAACTAGAACTGAACTAGAACTGAACTAGAACTGAACTAGAACTGAACTAGAACTGAACTAGAACTGAACTAGAACTGAACTAGAACTGAACTAGAACTGAACTAGAACTGAACTAGAACTGAACTAGAACTAGAACTGAACTAGAACTGAACTAGAACTGAACTAGAACTGAACTAGAACTGAACTAGAACTGAACTAGAACTGAACTAGAACTGAACTAGAACTGAACTAGAACTGAACTAGAACTGAACTAGAACTGAACTAGAACTGAACTAGAACTGAACTAGAACTGAACTAGAACTGAACTAGAACTGAACTAGAACTGAACTAGAACTGAACTAGAACTGAACTAGAACTGAACTAGAACTGAACTAGAACTAGAACTGAACTAGAACTGAACTAGAACTGAACTAGAACTGAACTAGAACTAGAACTGAACTAGAACTGAACTAGAACTGAACTAGAACTGAACTAGAACTAGAACTGAACTAGAACTGAACTAGAACTGAACTAGAACTGAACTAGAACTGAACTAGAACTGAACTAGAACTGAACTAGAACTGAACTGGAACATAACTAGAAAATATAAACATAATACAAAAATTATATGGAAAAGTTTAGCATCACATCCTATTTTTATTGACTTCACCATAAACCTTGTGAGGAAGAACTGCTTCCAAACGTTAGTCATGACAGTAAATGCTAAAATAAAGTGGCGTCGAAACGCCCAAGAGATCGAAGAATATTTTCGTTTTGGCGGAGACAATTTTTCTTTTTGGCAGCTTTTGGTGGATAAAGTAAACCTAAAAAAAGCTACAATAATTGGTTTGTATTGCATTGAGTGAAAAGGTTACTTTACTTTGGCTCAGAGATTAATCGCTTTGCAAGCGATTAATTTAGCTAAGAAATCCTAATTAATTTAATAATTTCTCCTTTAACCGAAATTTACCAAAATTTTAATAAGAACTACGAAAAAAAACATATTGTTATATTTTGAGTATTTTTTTTTAACAAACAGAATAAAGGGTTTCTTTTTCGCTCTGAAAAAAAAAAATTGTTTGAAAAAATAGAAAAGCATTCGTATTGAGATAAAGGGTGGTTAAATTGTAAGGGCCGATGTTGAATGTTTAGGTGTGGTTCACGCCACGTTTTTTCCGAATTTTATTTGATATTTCTCTATCTCAGACTTTTTTAATTTTAACCATGGAGATACACAATCCAACAACGGGTTAAAGTTATCCAGACTTATTATGAAAATGGGCCTTCAAATCAAAATGCATATCGGTACATTTTCACCTCAGTGGATTCGTCAATAAACAGAATTGCCGCATTTGGGCGAATGAGAATCCAAGAGTGATTGTCGAAAAACCAATGCACCCACTAAGAGTGACTGTTTGGTGCTGTTTATGGGCTGACGACATCATCGAGCCGTATTTTTTCCAAAATGAGGCCGGTCAGGCAGTTACTGTGAATGGTGTTCGCTATCGTGAGATGATAACGAACTTTTTATGCCCGAATTGGAGGATATGGATGTGGACGATATGTGGTTTCAGCAGGACGGTGCCACTTGCCACACAGCTAACGAAACAATGGCTCTTTTGCGCAACAAATTCGATGGCCGTCTTATCTCACGTAATGGCGATGTCAATTGGCCGCCAAGATCATGTGATTTGACACCGTTGGACTTTTTTCTTTGGGGAATTAACTCAATCGTCAAGAACTTGCTTGTGTTATGGAACGTGGCCATTAATAGTATGCCAACATTTTAATGTCATTTTAATAAATTTAAGTTTTTTTTAATAATTTTTATATTGCGTAGTTTAAGTTTTATTTAACTTTAGTTAGAACACTCCCTATTTATAAAAAAATCATTCCTTTTCTAATTTTTATTTTTGTACCCCACTGTATAATATTCTCTAGCATTACTCAAGCTGTAGTATCAACAGCCATACAAACATAAGTGCTATATAAGTATTATTGGTAGCAAGTGCAATGTAGTAAGTAGTAATGGTGACACTAAAGTAATAATATATCGTGACAGTAGTTATAAAAGTACCAGGATTATTATCTAACCAAATACTAGAAAATGAAAAACAAAAAAGAATAGAAACAAAGAGACGAATAAAAAAATGAAATAAAAAATAGAAACGTGGAATATTTTGCAACAGTCAAGTGTTTGCATATTGGTTCTATATACCAACAACTCTGTAGTCAATGGATAAGTCAAGTAACACTTATGAACAAAAATGATTCTGTATCTATATACAGAAACGAACAAATTTTAAAATATATATAACAAAAAGTAAAAATTTCTAGAGTTGTCTTAAGAATAAGTTTTGAAGAAGAATGAGTTTTTAAGACCTAGATGATAACACCGAAACTTGTGCTTCCCAAGCTTTATATGATCACTATATTAAAGATGCAGTCTTATTTGGTGTTGTAAAGCAAATTTATTCACCTTTCGATCAATATTTGATATTGTCACTGTGATTCGATCCAATTTCAATAGCGACTAGACAAAGAAAATTAGCATAAGATACCATACGAAAGTGATTTTTGCAGTTAAGCTGTAATCCTTCAAAATTTAATTTGATGGCAACTGGCAACACAACCTGAAAAAAAGTTGTATTGCTTATGGCATGTCAGTTGCTAAAACTTATCAAAAAGTGTGACTGGCAACTAGACAAGAGTAAGAAAAGAAGAGAAAATGTAAACAAACAGTAAAAAAGTGAAAAAAATATATATAAATATTTCAACTTTTAAACATTAGTTAAGATATTTTTTCGGATGAAGTTTCCAAGAGACCCATGGAAATGATTTCAACTTTGGTATGGCACAAGCAATGTTGTCGATGATTCACAAGGTAGTCATACATTTAATCGAGCAACATTTTGTTAATTCAGAATTATCTCATAAATTGAAAAAAACAGAATAAAAACTTGATTTATTTAAAAACAAGTAAGAAAGTGCTATAGTCGTTCAAGCCCGACCATATGATACCCCTCACCACTAAGGGCAGAGGTGTTCTTTTTCCTGTATAAAGACAAATATTTGCTAAATTTTGTCATCATACAAACATTTTCTCAAAACTTCCGACATTTGGACTTATATGAGAGCAAGGGTCAAATGTGGACCGATTATCTCGAAATTTTTCAAATTTAGTACAGTTTTTACAAAAATTATGTATGCAAGAAATAAACTCAAAATTTTCATTATTTTTAGATTTACGAGCGTTTTGGTGATGTTTTGTCTCATTTAGTGCGTTTTTAAAGAATAGTTTGTATGGAAGCTATGGTCAAATGTGGACCAAAATTTGGTACAGTGATTTAGGTTTACATAAGCAGTATTTGATTTACATTTCGTGAAAAAAAATTGATATTTGTGGCCAATATATCAATTCCGGGAAGTGGGACCTATGGGAGGTACCATAAATAATGGACCGATTTTGGCGAATTTCAATAACCATGGTCCCATAATCAAATAAATGATCTGTGCCAAATTTCATCAAATTAGTTTTAGAATTGCGACCTGTAGTTTGATTACAAGGTTCACATGGGGGCCAGCCAGCCAGACGGACGGACATCGCTAAATTGACTCAGAAAGTGATTCTAAGCCTATAGGTATACTAAAATGTGGGTCTAAGACAAACATTTCCATGCGTTACATACATCAGCACAAACTTATAATACCCTTTCCACCTATGGTGGTGAAGGGTATAATTATGTTTTCAGCCATTGTCGGCACATGTTTTTTTCACTTGTTTTACAAACAAAAAAATTTACGGCAACTGCAAATTCCCAGTTGCTAAAATAACCTATAACAGACAACTACAATTGACTCTTGTTGCCATCTACAATATGATTAATAATTAACATGTAATCCGTTTTCAGTTGCCATACGTAATGTCATTATGGCAACGCAATTAAAGTTGAGTTGCAATACACAATCAAGCCATTAATCTCCACTTAATATTTAATAGTTAATATAATACTTTTTAATATAACGGCTACTGTAAGAGTTGTTATAATGATAATTATTGTTATTCCGATAAAGCAACTTTCAAGACATGTCTTTTTTGCACGATTTAATGGATTTTTTTAACACAAAAAGGGATTATCTTTTTATATTATATGGGTAGCCCTTGAGATGCCATTGCTTAATCACTGGTTGTCTACAAATATGAATTTTCTGCAGGCAATCTTATATTCTTGCATGCACCATAGAGAAACCCAATAGCCGCTGACTTGTATCGTTAGTCACCAGCTTAACCTGAACAAGAACATGAATTTACAGAGATTTTAAGTTATTAACTCGAAATTTGTGTGCCAGTACTTTTTCCAGTCTAGGCAGAATAGGACTTGAAGAAACGACGATAAGGAGTGAATCAAAAGAATTTTGTTAATTCGACACAATTTGGAGGCAATCGGTTCAATATTTGAACTTTTAAAATTTCCCTTACTGCACTAACACGTTATAGCATAGGCTTTTACAGCTAGAAAAATGTACCTTTTGTAAAAAAAATGTAAGCACCGCACGTTTATAATTCACAGCAACGTTCCTGTGTTTAAAAGTCATTCACAGTTCCGGCCCTCATTGAAAAAATACGGTCCAATGATGCCACCGGTCAAGAATTCATTTAAAGTTTTTGAGATGCATTGGCTATTCTTCTGCTTCTGGCTACTCTTTACAGCAAAAACGCCAATTCTACTTTTTTTAAATTGGAGCAACACTCAGGGGATGGTCCCTACTCATGTTAAGCATTGTATTGGAACTAGAAAAATAGGTTATGGGAAGAAGGACAGAGGTAGTAGTGTTTGTGAACATTTGACTTGAATTTTTCTACATCATATATGAAGGGAAGTCTTCTGAGGGAAGTGAAATACGAACTGTGCAGCTAAAGAAGGAATTTTCTCTGTAATGCGTTGTATGATCTACTGTTTAGGTGACCACGAATGGATGTGCTCTAGAAAAAAAACGCGTGCTCCTCAGAGATACACAGTTTTTAGAAACAAGATTCCTGATATCTTCAGAACACATGCCATTCTAGTAACGATAGAACAGTGAGATACACTCTACATTATATATATATGTAATTCCCCGACAACATTCCAATTGGAACAAGGGATACTTCTCTCAGACGATGTGCTGCATCCGATTCTATTTTTAGACTCATTGAAAGGGACCTACGTTTTAACGCCGGCTCCAAACGTCAAATGCATTAGTTAGAGAAGTTTTACATAGCCTAATACTCAATAACCAGTGGCTAGCTGAGTTATGAGGTGAACCGCCGCTTTTTTGAAAATTTATTTTTTCAAGTGAGTCTGGCCAGGAATCGAACTTGGGCCTCTGTTATGCTAGGCGGATGACTAACCTGCTATACCACGGCGGTTCTCTCACACCCTACATTGCGGCGTGAATTAATAGAGTTGGATAATCTAAATACTGTCACTGAAAAGTATCTTCACCCTTTCCTGTACGCTGTCGAGAAGCTCCAAAATCCACTTTGAAGCACCGGCCCATACATGAGAGTTGTATTAAATTTCCCGTCGGATATAAGTCGTTTAAATAGTAAGGAGATCAGATGGAGTGAAGTATCTTTGCATCGCTTTAAAAAGCCGAGGTACTTAAATGCTTCTTGCGACACTTCATGAATGTGTCTAGTCCAACGAACATCATACCGAATTCACAGGCCTAGAAGACTAAGAACTTCTGATTCTACAATATTTATACCATCCATAAATACAGATGAAGCAACATAATCGGACGTGCGCTTATGGGGCATCCAAATCATCAATATTTGTGTCCCCATTCGGATATTGTAATAAGATTTTATTCATATGTTGTCTCATGGCCTCAATCTCCAAAATTACTGAACACAATTTCCCGATAAAAACAAATAAGAAAGGCATTTATGGCTGACCATATGATACCCTACTGCACTAAATGTGGTCTAGTAGTCAACATTTAAAACGTTTATTTCAATACAACATTTTTTGTCATTCTACTTATTTCCGTCATTCGATCCTGTATGGAAGCCAAATATTGACCGCTTGTCTTGAAATTTTATGTAACTTTGAGCAAGAATCATGTGCAAAAAAATTGTATTTTTCTTCAAACTTACGAAAGTTTTTGCGAATGCTAACTATGGTCAAATATGGACCGATCCTGAAATAGGGTACAGTGATTTTGTGTCTGTAAATGCAATATTTGTGATAAATCCCATCATGTTTTGTTATCTCAATATCACCCATAATTTTTTCCCTGAACGTAATTAGAAGATAGAACCAACTAAATCCTCAGGGATCCTCTTTTGTACCTATCATCCGCACAAAAGAAGTAAGACTACAGCTCGGCATCGAGATCGATGTTGTACCAATTCCGGCAGTACTTCATTGAATTAGTTTTTTGTACCCTTCACTACCATAGATGGAAAGGGTATTATAAGTTTGTGCTGATGTCTGTAATGCATAGAAATATTTGCCTTAGACCTTCCTTTTAGTATACCAATAGGTTTAGAATCACTTTCTAAGCCGAATTAGCGATGTCACTCCATCCGTTTGGTTGGACGGCTGGCTGGGCCCCCATGTGAACCATGCAATCAAAGTACAGGTCGCAATTCTAAAGATAATTTGATGAAATTTCGCACAGATATTTTTATAGTGGGACCATGGCTATTGACATTTCTCAAAATCGGTTCATTATTTATGGTACCTCCCATAGCTCTCACTTCCCGGAATTGATATTTTGGCAACAAATATTAATATTTTTCATGAAATTTAAAAGAAATACTGCCTATGTAAATCAAAATCACTGTTCCAAATTTCGTTGAAATCGGTCCACATTTGAATATAGCTCCCATAAAAACTATTCTATCAAAATGCTCTAAACGAGACAAAAATCACTAAAAGGCTCGTAAATCTGAAGATAATGAGAGTTTTGTGTTTATTTTTGCATTTTTCATTTTTGTAAAAACTGTGATCAATTTTCCAAATTTTGAGATAAACGGTCCACACTTGACCCTAGCTGTCATATAAGTCCAAATGACGGAAACAGCTTAAATATCTAAGTTTTGAGAAAATGTTTGAATGATGGCAAAATTTAGCAAATGTTTGTCTTTATGCAGGAAAATGAACACATTTGACCTTTATGGTGAAGAGTATCATATGCTCGGGCTTGACCGACTACAGGACTTTCTTACTTGTTTTCATTAAATTAGCTTTAAATTAACTACCTGTACTTTAATAATAAGCTTACATTGATATCCAGCCGAACGGACATCGTTAAATGGACACAGGGAGTGATTCTGAGTCTATCGGAATAGCTTGTAATCAAAGTGCAGGTCGCAATTCTAAAGATCATTTCCTTTTAATATTTTGGTACGCTTCAAATCTAAGGTAAAGCTTTCTTTTAGAATAGTTTTAAGACCATTCCTGATCAATTTTGAGCTAAATTTGCGATGTGCTTCATTGAAATGTTCTTAGATAAAACCTTTCGTGTTCACAGTTAATAAAGAGATTTTTGACAAACTTTTGATGCAAATCGGTTATAAATGACATCGCTTTCATGCTTATGTGATTTTGTCTCAGTTTGCAATCTAAGCCCATTTAAACCAATATGCACTTTTTTGCACGATTTTCAAAATCTTCATAAAATTTTAGCAAACACTGATTTTTAGGTGCCCGGTTTATGCGGTAGTTTGGAAATTTTCATTCATATTTGCGAGTGTGCGCCACGAAAAACCGGTAGTTTGAAAAATTTACGCTCAAAAACTTCTCATTTACACCTGTCGTATGTTATACCTATATGGATCACATTAACGAGATATATATCAAATGTTGCGAAATTGAAAGATCTACAAATCGTTATCTATTTTTTTTTTTAATTCTTTGAGGCGGCCAAAAAATATGCGAAAAAATTTTAAAAGTGGCAAAAACGAGCTTCAAATTTTGGCAGCCATTAAGTAGTATAAGAAGTGACAAAATTAAAATTTAGAGGGAAGTGGATTTATCCCCTAAGTGTGGTGTCTATTTCGTAGAACAACGACTTGGGTCAAAATGTTAAAACGAATGCAAAAGAAGACGAAATATAAAGAAAAAGTTAAATGCTTGAATCGATTTTTTTACGTTTTTTTGAATTTGCATGCCAATTACGCTTAGAAACGCAAATTTGCACAACTAAAATATTGTGTTCAGTATACACAAGTTTTTGCAAGTTCAAGATCTGTAATTCGATTTTCTGAACTCCTAAGGGTACAAAAATTATTCGAGTTGAAAGTCGGTTTCAAAGGAATAAAAACTATTTTATTTTTGCCCATATATATTTAATCCTTTAATTTATTAAGTTAATTTTTTGCATACATAATTTTTGTTACAACTGTAGTCAATTTGTCAAATTTCGAGATAATCGGTCCACATTTGACCCTTGCTCTCATATAATGACGGAAATAGCATAAATATATAAGTGTTAAGAAAATATTTGTATGATATCAAAATTTAGCAAATATTTGTGTTTATACAGGAAAAAGAACACCTCTGACCTTATTGGTGAAGGGTATCGTATGGTCGGGCTTGACCGACTATAGCTCTTTCTTACTTGTTTTCATTTATGCTTATTCAGATACTGCCTGTTCCTGATGGATTTTTTATTTCGAATTGTTAAATTTACTTCAAGAGTTTTATAAGTTTGTATGTAGTAGCAATAGATAGATGCTGCTGTCATTATTACTACAATGATAGATAAGAAACATTTGAAAAACCTTGTGTAAAGTAAAACTTTTCCAAAAGCATAAGAGAAATATTATATATAAATTACATAAAACGCAGTTGTCTCTTTTTTTTATCATTTTTCAAATCGTTGAATGCTTTGTCCTTTAGTTCAGTGACAAAAGTAAAAGTTTGGGGCTTTGCATTGTCTGACTGGGTTATCTGTGCAGTTCCTCAACCTCTCTCCATCTGAAACATTTATTAATGAATCACGTGTCAAATTTTGTCACATTTTATTAAAATGCGTATATTCGTATCTAATAAAGAAAAGTTTTTACTTAAAAACCAAAAACTATTTTTCCATTTAAGAGCATTTAGATATCAGTCTCCCATGGTGATGTATGTACTTAATGGCGACATGAAATAACCCCATATGAAATAATGCAAAATAACGAAAATGAAATAAACCCCAATAGAAACTTTGAAATAAAAATTGGGGTTTATTTCACGTTTATTAAACTTCATTTCACTATAAAATTGGGATTTATTTTGCTATGAAGCTATTGCAGTTTGAAGTTAATGTCATTTTCATAAAAATTATGTTTATGTTTATGTTTCTGAATTCTAAACATTCATTAATTTTTTTTTTCAGAGGACCGTTAGGAAGTATTTTTGACGTATTTCGTAGTAGTTTTGATGTTAATGAAGAATATTTTGCCAAGAATATTATTCTTTCTATACCCACCATCAAAAATAATGGGGGGTATATTGAGATTGTCATTCCGTTTGTAATTTCCTTAATATTGGCTCAAAGATCAAAACCGATGTCCGTCTGTCTGTCTGTTGAAATCACGATAACGCCTTAACGAAAGGAGCTAGCTCACTGAAACTTAGTAAAAACCATTCTTCATCTATAAGAAAATGTTGGTGTTGAAATTGGGCGAAATCGGTTAACATTTCATCATAGCTCCCGTATAACCTCACCTACGCTAATCGCTTATTTGCTAATAAATAACAAACTATAATAGCTAAAATTATTGGTATATAGAAGTTTTGCATAAGCCTTAGGCAGCTTACAAAATTTCATCAAAATCGGTTCACATTTAGTCATAGCTCCCATACAAAAAACTTACGGAAACAGCCAAAATTTCACCTGAAATACACTTAAATGCCAATAAATCTAAAACTATAACAGATATAACCACTAAATTTAGTCTTATGTCAATGCCAACGAGTGTGCCAAAATTTGTTGCAATCGGTCACCATTTGACCATAGCTCCCATATAAAAAACTTACGGAAACACAAAAATACAAAAAGAAAAGGGGGTTTATGTCCGTCTGTCCTTCAGCTAAAAGCGCGATAGCGCCTTAACGAAAAGGGCTACAGAAACAAAATTTACAAAAGGAAGTCTTATCTAAATGCCAGCCAGTGTGCAAAATTTTGTTACAATCGGTTACTACTTGACCATAGCTCCCATATAAAAAACTTACGAAAACACAAAAATACAAAAAGTAAACATGGTTTATGTCCGTCTTTCCGTCAGATAAAAGCGCGACAACTCGTTTACTACAAAAACTAGAGAGACAATATTTTACAAAAGTATTTTTGATATGTTACAGAAGTTGTGTACTAAAAATGGGTAAAATCGGTTCATATTTAGTTAGAGCTCCCATATAACCCCGTCCCGGGAAACAAATATTTTTTCGAGCAAAAATAAAAGTAATTTTTGACTTTTATTTTTTTGAGCAGAAATAAGATAGTTTTTGACTTTTATTTTTTCGAGCTGAAATAAAAGTTATTTTTGTGTTTTCAACCCCTTTGACAAAGAAATTATTATTTATCCAGAACTTATGCCGCACATCCTTAGGATCTCAGGTATTAGCCGCGGCGATGACTTAATGGAGTACTGGAGAAACAAAAAAATTGTTCTCCCCAGTCTGCGGAAACTTTCATATATTTTGTACTCATTACAAGTTAGTGTAGAATGGTCGTTTTCGACATTAAATTTGATTTTGGTAGACTTGAGATTCAATTTATCGGAAGAAAATTTGGAGGCAATTATGATTGCAAAACTCAACTCCATTAACTTTTGAGCATATGCAAATTATTTTCACTGAAAAATTATCTTTGTTTGAAAAATTTAGAATTTATCATGAATATAAACAAAAATTACTTTTATTTCTGCTCGAAAAAATAAAAGTAAAAAAATAACTTTTATTTCTGCTCGAAAAAAATAAAAGTCAAAAATAACTGTTCTTTTTAGTCAAAAAAATAAAAGTCAATAAATAACTTTTATTTCTGCACGAAAAAATAATTGTCAAAAATAACTGTTATATTTGCTCGAAAAATAACTTTTATTTCTGCTCGAATGAATAAAAGTCAAAAAATAACTGTTGTTTTCTGACTTTTACGATAAAAGTTATAGCAGTTGCGATCCCTGCCTCTGACCTTAGTGGTGAAGGGTATCGGGCTTGACCGACTATAGCACTTCCTTACTTGATAAGTTTTAATTATTTTGAACGTTTATTTGATTTTTATACATGTCTAAAGAATATTATTCTACCAAAATAAGATAAGTTAGATATGTTATTGACAATCAAAGTAAAAAATCAGATATTTTTCAAATTTTGTGCTATGTATTTAGCAAATTCGAACCAATCTGAGGATTGGACTGAAACAGATTTCTTCTAAAAAAAAGTAGTTAATTGGCACTCTAATGATATCTACATATTGTAAAGGAAAAGATCTTTTTTACCCACCATCAAAGGGAATGGGGGTATATTGAGATTATCATTCCGTTTGTAATTTCCTTAATATTGGCTCAAAAATCAAAAACGATATATATTCTGAATCCTTATGAAATTCTAAGACGATTGAAGGATGTCCGTCTGTCTGTCTGTCTGTTGAAATCACGATAACGCCTAAACGAAAGGAGCTAGCTCACTGAAACGTAGTAGAAACATTCTTCATCTATGGGAAAATTGGTATTGAAATTGGGCAAAATCAGTTAAAATTTGACCATAGCTCTCATATAACTTCGTCTAAACTAATCGCTAATAAATGACAAATTGTAAAAGCTATGATGACAAAATTTGGTATCTAGAACTTTTACATAAGCACCAGACGGCATATGAAATTTCATCGAAATCGGTTCACATTTAACCATAGCTCCCATATAAACAACTTACGGAAACAGCCTAAATTCCAGCTGAAATTCACTTAAATGCCAATAAATGATAAACTGTAATAGCTTTGGCCACTAAATTTAGCCAGTGTGCAAAATTTTGTCACAATCGGTCATAATTTGACCATAGCTCTCATATAAAAAACTTAAGGAAACACAAAAATACAAAATAAGGGGGTTTTATGTCCGTTTGTCTGTTAGATAAAAGCGCAATAGCGACAATCGGTCACCATTTGACTATAGCTCCCATATAAAAAACTTACAGAAACATAAAAAGAAAATTAGATTTATGTCTGTCAGATAAAAGCGCGACAGCTCCTTAACTACAAAAGCTAGAGATACAAAATTTTGCAAAAGTATTTCTAATATGTAACAAAAGTTGTGTGCTGAAAATGGACGAAATCGGTTCACATTTAGTTAGAGCTCCCATGTAACCACGCCCCGGGAAACACATGAATGGTGATAAATTGAGTACAATTGTAATAGCTATGACGACTAAATTAAGAATAAAGAAGTTTTATGCAACTATTGGTCAGTATATCAAATTTTGCGGGAGTCGGTCCATATTTGACTATAGCTTTCATATAAAAAACACTCCCGAAACCAAAAAATATTTAGCAAGGACCAGTTAAAAGCTATTAGATTAGAAACTGTGACAGCTATTGCCATTAAAATAAGCTTTATAGAAATACATACTAGCCAGTGTGTGAGATTTTGTTACAATCGGTCAACATTTGGCTATAATTCTTATGTATATATAAGTATATATATATTACATCCCCTGTTTTATATCTACAATCAAAAAGATTCTGAGGTACAAGCAGCATATTAAAATTATGTATATGGTAGATGCATAAGGAACTCCTAGCAAAATATAAGGACCTTTCGTATTGCTATCAACTTCTTTATCCTAACTAAATATTAAGCTAAACGAAAAGTATTTAACAACTTATTAATGTAAAACCATTGAACTATAAAGCAACTGCAACCGAAGTTATTCCAAATATTTTACCAACAATAGCAACTAGCGTAACAACTTTTTTCCGATTTGGTCCACGTTTTGAATTTGCTGCACCCTCTTAGATATATGAGATATGTTTCTAAATTTAATACAACTTGATGGTGGGTATATAAGATTCGGCACAGCCGAATATAACACTCTTACTTGTTTTTTTTATACCCTTCACCACCATAGGTGGAAAGGGTATTATAAGTTTGTGCTGATGTATGTAACGCATGGAAATATTTGTCTTAGACCCACCTTTTAGTACACCAATAGGTTTGGAAGCACTTTCTGAGTCGATTTAGCGATGTCCGTCCATCCGTCCGTCTGGCTGGCTGGCTTGCTGGACCCCCATGTAAACCTTGTAATCAAACTACAGGTCGCAATTCTAAAGATAATTGGATGAAATTTGGCACATATAATTTTTTTGATATCGGTCCATTATTTATGGTACCTCCCATAGGTCCCACTTCCCGGAATTGATATATTAGCCACACATATCAATATTTTTTCATGAAATTTAAATTAAATACTGCTTATGTCAACTTAAATCACTGTACCAAATTTCGTTAAAATCGGTCCACATTTGACCATAGCTCCCATACAAACTTTTCTTTAAAAACGCACTAAATGAGACAAAAATCACTAAAAGGCTCGTTAATCTGAAGATACTGGGAATTTTAAGTTTATTTTTTACATACATACCCAGCAAAACTTTTCATTACCAAGAATTGAGTTAAACAGCTAAACTATTGAACACGAACTACTTACTCATTCACTGTTTAAGTCATTACATTAACATGGGGATGTCATTGGAGGCAAGTACTTAACAATTGCAGAAAAGTAATGACTTGGGTAAGCAATTGGAAAACAACAACAAAAACTTTTTTGTTGTTGTATTTAAAAAAATATATTTTGAAACGAAATACAAAATTTTTTTTTACGACCCCATGTGGGCTCGAAACCAGACCCTCCGACTGCTAGGCAGAGACTCTTCCACTGATCTACTTCATATGTTGAAAACTTGGCAGATTATAATTAATATAAACAATTTTTATTTTTAGATCCAAAATCATGTGACAATAACTTTGTTTTTGCTTTTTTTGCTTTGTTGTAATTTTTGGAAAAATATTTTTATAAGATTTTTTGTAAATGTTTAAAGCATTTAGTAAACAATAAAGAAGTTTTTTTTTCAATTATTTTAAAATTTAAACAATTTAAATCTTCTTTTTTGTATAAGTTTTTACATAAGATTGACTCTTACTTACTTAAATGACCTATAGTTACAACCTGTTAAGGTTAAAGTCCGAGCATATTTTAGAATTCCATGGATTTCGATCTTGTGCGAATATTCTCCAATTTTATTGGCCAAGCTGTGAAAAATGTTCCTCTACTTGGTCTTTCTATCAAAGTTTCGGACATCCTTCTCTAACATTAGGTGGTGGGACATTTTAATTCTAATTTTATCCTCTTCATAGCATTTTTTATTTCAAGAGAGAGTTACTAGCCCGTAATCCTAACCCATGTTTATCGATCTTATGGGACAACTCTCGGTACATGTTAGCTCACTATATTAATTAATATATATTAGTGTTAAACTAGCTCCCCGGGTGATACCACGAGGAGGTATGTGTCCACAGTTGAGATGAAGGATGACCCAGATAAGTTGGGCTTACAAAGTTAAGACCAATTTGAATCGTGTTTGGTATCCAACATCCCTTACATAATCAAAATTGACTCATGATGGTATTTTTTCATTACCGTGAGTTAGGTTTCCAACATTTTTTTTACAGAAGGTAATATTTAAGTTTTTAAAATTCAAAAATCATTTAAAAAGACTCTTTTAATAAAAAAAAAACTAAAAAAATTGTTGCCCTTGGTGGGATTTGAACCGGGGCCATTCAGTTTAAATTACCATCTTAATTACAAATAAGTACTTCTGTAATAACTTATTATTTATTCGGAGGGTATGTTGTAGTCATTACAAGGTAACCAGTTATCAGAGTACTTGGCATTACCAAAGTTTTGCTGGGTAATTTCTGTAACAACTGTAATCAATTTGCCAAATTTCGAGATAATCGGTCCACATTTGACCCTAGCTCTCATATAAGTCCAAATGTCGGAAGCAGCTTAAATATATAAGTTTTAAGAAAATGTTTGTGTGATGTCAAAATTTAGCAAATATTTGTCTTTATACAGAAAAGATAACACTTTTGACCTTAGTGGTGAAGGGTATCGTATGGTCGGGCTTGACCGACTATAGCACTTTCTTACTTGTTTTTAATTATAACAACAAACTGAAGTTACAATATAAGGACATTTGGGATAACTAGCAGCTTTTAAAGGTTTAAAAATTCACAATCCATTACTTGGCATAAAATACAATAAAAAGAAAATTCTGTTAAATTAAAAATTTTTGATTGCCTCAAACATTAAATACTTATACAGAAAGTTAAATTTGAAAAGTATTTGTTAGTTTATTCAAGTTCCGCCCTTATGTAAACCCTGTAACTAATTTTCATTTTCAAGATTTCTTTTTCTTTTCGGGTTATTTTTCCTTTTTTTTTTATTCAATAAAATTTTGTATGTCTTGTGTTTCTGTTTTATATATTTTTTTTTTTGTTCGCATATTTTCTTTTATAAGTATTTGATTTTTTTTTTTTTGGTTCTTTGTTAAAATTCGAAATAAGTATTTTTCGAAATTCCAATACGAGTATTTCAATTTGAATTTTATGAGACTGACAAACTGTTTTTCCGTATTTTCCGCAAAAACTAATAACAAAAGCTTTAAGGATAATAAACGATGTGAGAATAAGGAATGTTTAAATGCTCTTTCTGTGAAAGCGCCTGCTCGTTTTAAAAGGAAAGTAAGAGTGTGTTAGACTCTCTCATTCTCGTTTTCTCTCTATCTCTATCTCTTTGTGTTTTTTTTTTGTTTAATTTTTGTATACTCTATCACCTGATTTAGTATTTCAGATGTTAAAAGGAAAATCTGTTTTCAAATTATATATGTTCTTGGTATCCTTTATTTTTTTCTTTTGCCACGGTTCAAATATGTGGGAGTAATAAATAGGACACAAACACATACACTTATAGATTACAGATGTGTCAGTGTGTGTGTGTGTATGTTTCCTTCAAAACTTAGCCATTCTTTTTGTGTGTTAGAAACTTCAGTAAAACACAGCTGCTTTTGGTTGATGGTTGGAACTATTGTAGAACCAGGAGTTGAATTATGTGTGTTAAGTATATACTGGCATGCTTTTTTCCAGTTTCCTTTAAATGGTTTCAAACACTGGGTTATTGTTGTTGTATATATAGGATTTAAGTTTTGTTCATGTACTGCTTATGTATATGTGTATATTTGCATAAGTACCCTGCAGTTGTAAGAACGACTGCTACTACTCCAAGCCATAAATGGTTAAATTACTTACTTTACATAATATAATAATAATAATAATAATAATAATTTTCACGACAACATTCCAATTGGAACAAGGGGTACTTCTCTCAGACAATGAGCTGCATCCGATTCTATTTTCTTAGACTCATTGAAAGGGACCTATGTTTTAACGCCAACTCCGAACGGCAAATGCATTAGTTAGAGAAGTTTTACATAGCCTAATACTCAATTACCAGTGGCTAGCTGAGTTATGAGATGAACCGTTTTTTTGAAAATTATTTCTTTTCACTTGGGTCTGGCCTGGGATTGAACTTGGGACCTCTCGTATGCTGGATTCGTATAAGTGATCAAAAAATAGATTAATCAGCTTGGTGATCAAAAAAGTGTACAAAAAGACTCATAGAAGCTAAATAAACGACTAGTTAAAAAATAGCACAAAAAAATCTTGTAAAATGTGCGTAATAAATATAACTATTTTTAGGTGCTAAAAAAATGCCACAAAAAGATGATTTCTCATTATGGGTGATGTGGCTCAGTTAGTTAGCACGTCGACTACTAAGCATAACATATTATATTAAAAAGGTTTATCAAAATTTGGGACATCAAACATTTAATTAAAAAGTTTTACTGTAGTGTATTGCACTAAGAATCCCAATTTATTACAATTATTTATTATTGTAATAAATAGTTTTTGATAAAACCAAAAAATGTTGGTGGGGAAACCTTTCCCCGACGCGTTTCGATGGTTGGTTAGACCATCTCATCAGGAGGATTATCCCTAATTCTAGACAGAGCGAAAACCTCACATTATGTATAATTTGAGGGACTGAATAAATACGAATTATTATTATTGTGTCCAACAAATATCAACATAAAGCGCAGATTATCATCCGAACAGAAACACACAAACATTTTTCAGTTTTATCATTTCTTTATTTCCCACACTTTTGTTGTTGCTTTGTTGGTCCCAGTTTACAGTACAATCTTTATCGCTGCGATTTTTGTCGTTCTTTCTTTTAAATTGCATTTGCGTTTAAATTGTACGATTTTTGTCGCCGATATTTTTTATTGACGTATGCATAGGTACATAATTTTTGACATTTTCTTTTTTAAGTATATTCGTGTGGTAAAAAAAAACAATACATTTGTGCTCAAACAAGTATTTTTCGTGTAAAAGAAATTGTTTTTCGAAATGGATATTGATAAATACCAATTAATAAGTGAGTTTATTGAATGTATTAATTTTATATTTAATTCAATTGAAAATAAAGCCACTTGAACGTGAGCACTCATGAATAAGAAAATAAAACAAGTGGCAAAATATACTTGCAGCTAACTTCACGATTAAAATTACGAATTGGGGAATAAACGAATTGCAAGAGTACATGCATATGTGTACTACTTTTAGTTTCTCTCTTCCCCTAGTATTTTTACTCCCCCTATTTTCCCACAAACTAAGGATTGCAACGACAAAAGTTGTACAATGTAAACTGGGACTTGGCGACTAAGACAAAAGTGCTATAAAGAAATGATAAAACTGAAAAATGTTTGTGTGTTTCTGTTCGGATGATAATCTGCGATTTATGTTGATATTTGTTGGACACAATAATAATAATTCGTATTTATTCAGTCCCTCAAATTATACATAATGTGAGGTTTTCGCTCTGTCTAGAATTAGGGATAATCCTCCTGATGAGATGGTCTAATTTTTTGAAAATTATTTTTTTTCAATTGGGTCTGGCCAGGGATTTAACTTGGGACCTCTGGTATGCTAGGCGGATGACTAACCTGCTTTACCACGGGATTCGTATAAATGATCAAAAATAGATTAAACAGCTTGGTGATCAAAAAAGTGTACAAAAAGACTCATAGAAGCTTAGCAAGCGACTAGTTAAAAATAGCACAAAAAATCTTGTAAAATGTGCGTAATATAACTATTTTTAGGTGATAAAAAAATGCCACAAAAAGATGATTTCTCATTATGCGTGATGTGGCTTGGTTAGTTAGCACGTCGACTACTAAGCATAACATTTCATATTCAGCAGCCTAGGTTCGATCCTCGGTCTCGGCAACATCAATTTCTGTAATTACTAACGCAAGTTCTTCACTGTTCTAAAAATGGATATACTGTGTTGAGCAATAAAAAGTTTTATCTTTTTTTATAACAAATCTAGCAAAATTTGTGCAGTCATATTCTAATCAGAAAAACGAATCATTAAAAACTCTTTTTGAAGAGTCGCATTAAAAAGTTCATTTTTGACTCATAAGTGATATCATAAATGATCATTGTAATCGCGCAGTGAAGTCAAAAAGACTCATATTTGATTAAAATTAAAATTACTACAAAAAGTATAAAAAAATGGGTATAGAACCCCAATGGACTTTTCCCTCCCGAGTTGTGTCTTATATTTTCAATCAATTCTTACAAATTTGAGAATGGATTGGTCTAAGGATTAGTCGGTTTAAAGAAAAAAAAAATGCTTTAAACCCCTAGAGAACAAAAGAAACAAAAAAAGTATCAAAAACCCGTCGCTAATTATGGCCGACCGAGCCTTACTCAGAGCTTTATGATAAGCATTCCGAGGCGAATTTTAAAGTTTTCATATATTTTTTTTTTATTAAGTACTAACCAATTAAAATAAATTTAGAGAAAAGACGGCACACAAATATCCAATCAATTTCGAATCATTTTATTCATTTTGTCCTATTAACACATGATCAAATGCATAGTTTAATATGAATAATTTTGAAAATTGGTCATACCGACTTAGAAACCTCTGTCGACTCATACCCAAGAACTTTGCTAAAGATCATAGCCTAAAAAAATGCACAGTTTACGACTTTAATAATTTTGAGTAATTTTCAGTGGCGCCACCTATCGGAAATTATTCATACCTTACTAAGAAACCTTCGTCGGCTCATGAGTAACAACTTTGCTAAAGATTATAGCATGATCAAATGCACAGTTTACGATTTAATTCAATGTAAGAAATTTTCAGTGGCGCCACCTTTCGGAAATTGTTCATACCAATTAAAAAAACCTTCGCCGGCTCATTTGCAACAATTTTGCTAAAGGTCATAGCATAATCAAATGCACAGTTTAAGATTTAATTCATTTTTAGTAATGTTTAGTGGCGCATAATATCACATTGAGCCTGGGTTCGATCCCTGGTCTCGGCAACATCAATTTATGTAATTATTAATTTCTATTAAAATTATTAATTACCACAGCATCTTCCGTCGACGGTAAGTCTACAGCAATAACACGCCGTCGACGATAAATAAATAAAATAGGCTGTAGGAAAAAAAAAAGCTTAAACAAATGCGTCTAAATAACAACAAATGGCGCAACTTCACTGTTCTAAAAATAAATATGATTTGCAATTACAGTGTTGGATAATATAAAGCTTTATCTCTCCCTTTCACCAACTTTCGCTTCTATACTATCCTCTTTCCAAAGAAGGTAACCCAATTCGTATATACTCTATATACAATTGTATAGGCAGTATTTGCCTGAGTGTTACTTCTCTTTTTTTTTTAAAGGACATACAGACAGAAAAACATTCATTTGCTTAAAAGTTGTAACTTTACCAATTTTTTTCCCCATTTATCCCCTAATTTCTAAAAAGCTATATATGCATATTTGGTACTTGGTACCAATTGAATTCGGTACTTTTTATAAAAACGCAGTTAACATATTGTTTCTATTCATATTACTTCATGAGGTGTTAAGTTATTATTTTATCCCTTCCTTACCCATTTTGGCTCCCGAATTCAAAAAAGTACCAAATACATGTTCAATATTTTTCTCACATTTATTGATTGTATTACAAAATTCCTTTCTAAATCGTTTGGTTCAAAAGATAAGAGTGGCTTAAAAATGGTACCAAATAACTATTTTCATCCTCTTTTACCCCCTATCGGGCATAGATTGGAAAAAGTAGCAAACAATTGTCAGCTTATTTTAACAGCTATTCAAACCTTAATTTAAATTTTGTTTCTGTACCTATTGCTTTAGTAGATGCTATATCTACTAAAGTAATATTTTTTACCCGTTTTTACCCTCTTAGAGGCAAAGGTTCCAAAAGTCTTTTCTTACTCGACCTAGGCATCAAAGAAGGTACCCAGTGTCCAAATAGCCATTCTATATATATATATATATATATATATATATATATATATATATATATATTCTTCGTTTAAGAATATAAGATAAGATAATAATATAATATCATAAGATAAGCCCTTCCCCAGTCAGCATTTTTTTTGTTTCATTTTCTTATCACATTTGACACTTTTTCGATTGCCGCGGACAACTAAAACAATCGAATATGCCATAATTTTCGACTCGAAAAGACTGTGCCTTCGGGGGAAAATGATACTCTAGCCGCGACTCCCTTCAGAGAATCATTTATGAACACATTTCTGAACATTTTATGAGTATTTTACGAGCCATTCTCGAGTAATTTTTGACTCAATTTTGATTATTTTTTCAGTTGATTTAAAAAAAAGTAACATTGCCTTTACAATTCTACATAATATGTAGAGTATACATATTGAGGTTCCTTACAAAGAGTGGGTAGAGAGATGAAGTGGGCTGAAAAGTCTATTTTAAGAACACTGAAGAAGTTGCGCTATTTCTTGTTATTTTATTTATTTTTCATCGACGGCCGCGACCGGGGATCGAACTCAGTCTAAAAATGAAATCTTATATTTAGTAATCGGCGTGATAACCCACTTAGCTACAGCACCCACTATCTATGCGCGTTAAATAGTATTTCAAAAACAACAATATAGGAGTAACCTTTTTATCATCCAACTGTCCAAAATCTGTTTGAAAAAAATATAGCATTACAAACTATCGAATTTCAGTCCCTTAAATGTTTGATTTTTAATAAATATAAGTTTTTTTGTTATAAGTTTTAAAGCATAAGCGCGAATCTCCTTCGACGCAGACGACAAATCGTTTTTTGGTCTTCCAAACTGGTCAAAAAAGACTCATTTGGGTGATTTTTCAAAAACTAATCTTCTAAATGCTGATTGGATCCGAATAATTCATAAATGTATTAATTATTTGAATGTGTTTTGTCTAACACTGTGATAGGCACAAAGGGAACTAAAAAAATCGTAGACAGAGTCAGGGCTGCCAGGAAGTTTTTATGAAAAATTGGCATATTTTTCCAAAAAAAAAAAAAAAATTGGCATTAACGGCAAAAAATCGGAACTGTCAAAAATATATCACAAATATAGCCGCTATAAAAAATGTTCATTGAAAATTTTTCTATAATACAAATTTCCATTGAAAATTTTCCTGTAGAAGAAATTTGATATTGAACATTTTTCTTAAAGAAATAATCATATTGAAAATTTCTCTACAGAAAAGTTTTATATTTAAAATTCCTCTTCACATAAAATTTTATATCAACAATTTTTTTATACAAAAATTGTATAATAAAAATTTTTCTGTAAAAAAATCTTATATTGAAAAAACTTTTATATGAAAAATTTTTCTGTACAAAAATATTGAAAACTTTCAGAAAAAAATTTAAATTTTTCTATAGAAAAAAGTTTAAATTAAAAATTTTTCAGTAGAAATAATTATACTGAAAATTTTTCTGTACAAAAAAAATTATATAGCAAAATCTTTTCTTTAAAATGCTTATTTCGTTCCCAAATTTTGAATCTGTAAATTTCAATATATCGGAATTATTGAAAACTTATATATATGTATGTTAAGAACTGTTAAAGCTATAAAGTCAAGTTTGTTTTCAATATAATGTCAAAAATCGCCAATTTTTGAGCTAAAATCTGCATATCGGCACTTTACTATTTTTCAGATAAAAAATCGCCAAAATTCCGATAAATTGGCGAATCAGGCCTGGGCAGAGTTGCCATATTTTATAATTTTTACTAAAATTTTATTTTTTTTAATGTGTAGTTCTGATATTAAAAAAGTTTACTATTCCTTTTTTTAATATTTTTATAAAATTTTTCTATAGAAAACTTTTTTATTAAAAATTTTTTTGCAAAAATTTTTCTATAAAAATCTTTTTGCCAAAAATTTTTCTATAGACATGTTTTTTATCAAAAAATGTTCAATAGATTTTTTTCAAAAATTTTTCTATAGAAATTTTTTTGATCAAAAATTTTTCTATAGATTTTTTTTCAAAAATTTTTTGTTAATAATTTTCATTTAGAAAAATTTTTTACCAAAATGTTCGAGATTGGGCCTGTTCGGAAATGCATCAATGCACTGCATCACGATTGCAAACTTTGCAGCATGAAATACTATGATGAGCTGTTGAGGCGTACATATTTTTGGGCAGCACTGCTTTCTACTTGCGTAAAAAATTTGGAGCAAAATAATACAGTAAGCTCATTATCAAGTGCTAAAAGTCGTGATGCAGCGCAGCGATGCATTTCCGAACAGACCGATTATATTTCTTTGTTCTCTCGAACTACTTATGTATATATTTGTAGCTAAAGGGTGGTTAAATTGTAAGGGCCGATGTTGAATGTGAACCACACTTAAACGCAAAGTTTTTTTCCGAATTTTATTTGACATTTCTCTATTTCAGACTTACTCATTTTGAACCATGGAGAATACACAATCCAACAACGTGTTAAAGTTATCCAGACCTATTATGAAAATGGGCATTCAAATCAAAATGCATATCGTGCACTTCGTAATTTTTTTTGGTCAATTTGCGATAGTGTGGCCGAAGAGCCGTCCACCTCAACTCGTCGTCGTGCCCAACAATTGCACCTCTCACGCTCGTCGTTGATAAACATTATGCATAAAGACTTGCATTTACACGCTTACAAGGTGCAATTGGCTCAAGAACTAAAGCCTCTTGACCATTCCAAACGTCGTGAATGGGCAGAATGGTGGCAAGAAATGGTAACAGTGGATGATCAATTTTCGAAGAAAATCATCTTCAGTGATGAGGCACATTCTCACCTCAGTGGATTCGTTAATAAATAGAATTGCCGCATTTGGGCGAATGAGAATCCAAGAGTGATTGTCGAAAAACCAATGCACCCACAAAGAGTGACTGTTTGGTGCGGTTTATGGGCTGGCGGCATCATCGGGCCGTATTTTTTCCAAAATGAGGCCGGTCAGGCAGTTGCTGTGAATGGTGCTCGCTATCATGAGATGATAACGAACTTTTTATGGCCCGAATTGGAAGATATGGATGTGGACGATATGTGGTTTCAGCAGGACGGTGCCACTTGCCATACAGCTAACGAAACAATGGCCCTTTTGCGCAACAAATTCAATGGCCGTGTTATCTCACGTAATGGCGATGTCAATTGGCCGCCAAGATCATGTGATTTGACACCGTTGGACTTTTTTCCTTGGGGTTATTTGAAAGAAAAGGTGTACGTCGATAAGCCAGCAACAATTCAAGAGCTGAAGGATGAGCTAATTTGGCACATTAACGGCATAGAACCTCCATTATGCCTCAGGGTCATCGAAAATTTGGACCATCGGATGGAGGTGTGTCGCCGTGGTCGCGGCGTCCATTTGGCCGATATTTTGTTCCATACATAATTGAGTAATACCAATATATCATAATAAAATAAAATTACAATAATTTCCTAAATAGTTTGTGTTTTATTCAAAATCAACATCGGCCTTGAAATTTAATCACCCGATATAAATTGATTTTGTTTATTGCATATTTCGTTTTTGTCTTTTCTTTAACAAAGCGGCACCAATAACCGACTTTGTCAACATCCAAATCTCAACTGAATAATTTTAATACTCATTTTCACGAGTGTTTCATAAATGATCGTGATATTTACAAAAATTACAAAAAGTCTTCGGCTCCTGGTGGTATGGAATGTCTATCTTTGGTCTTACATATCCACCACCGGAATTTCACTATCAAATTTATCCATATCGGTGAGTCAACCGTTGCGGCCTCTTCCCTGTAGACGAGGTGTTAATTCACACGATCTTGGCACAAAATGACTGGCCTCAAATGTCGGTTCACTTGATGTTCATTAAAAAATTTGAAGAACTATAAAAATTGCATGAGCGAATGTATTTATATACAAAATAGAGGATGATGTGGATCAGTACAAATTGGAAAATTTTTAATTTGACTCGTTTACATTATCAAATTTTTGTGGTATATTTAGTAGATATTTATACATTATACTTTCGATATACTTTCTATTTTCGACTTTCACCATTTTTTTCCACTCGTTGAAATGCTTCAAGTCGACAAGTTTATAATATTAAACTGTAGGGCTCTTTGTACTTGTATAATATAAAATTTTTCAGTATACTATTAAAAAAACAACAAAAAAAAACTTTAACAAAATTGTTATTTGTCATTTTTTGTTATTGTAAAAAAAAAAAGAGCAAAAAAAGTTTTTCATTTAATTTTTTTTTTTTTATATAAAAGAAAAAATTGAAATGAATAAATCAAACAAAGTAGCGGTATTAAAGTTTCCTGTAGCACAACATTCTTTGTTACTTTTTTAATGGGACATAGTGAAGGGTGAGTTAACAAGTAAAAGGTTCTGTCAAAGTCATTTGCCAGGATTAATAAAAAATATTCAATTCTTTGAAAGGGTATCCTTTTGTAGGAATTAATACTATTTATGTTATATAAATTCTTTTTAAAATTTTTTATTATACAATATATTCGGTGTCAAAGTTATTCTGTTAAAATTATAATTTGACATCATTAAATTGACGAAGAGGGCAGGAACGTTGCTGTGAATGGCCTGCGATGATAGTTTGTTGTCTCCAAAACGAAAAAACTGGACCTGGCTAATATGGGGTTTCAATAATATGCCACATGCTACTCAACAAACTATGGACTTATTAAAAAACAAGTAAGATAGTCGGTCTAGCCCGACCATATGATACCCTTCACGACTAAGGTGAAAGGTGTTATTTTTCCTGTATAAGGACAAATATTTGCTAAATTTTGCCATCATACAAACATTTTCCTAAAACTTATATATTTAAGCTGTTTCAGTCATTTGGACTTATATGAGAGCTAGGGTCAAATGTGGACCGATTATCTTGAAATTTATCAAATTGATTACAGTTGTTAAAAAAATTATGTATGCAAAAATGAAACTCAAAATTTTCATTGTCTTTAGATTTACGAGCGTTTTAGTGATTTTTATACCCTTCACCACCATAGGTGGAAAGGGTATTATAAGTTTGTGCTGATGTATGTAACGCATAGAAATATTTGTCTTAGACCCACCTTTTAGTATACCAATAGGCTTAGAATCACTTTCTGAGTCGATTTAGCGATGTCCGTCCGTCCGTCCGTCCGTCCGTCTGGCCGGCTGGCTGGCTGGACCCCCATGTAAACCTTGTAATCAAACTACAGGTCGCAATTCTGAAGATAACTTGACGAAATTTGGCACAGATCATTTTTTTGATAATGGGACCATGGCTATTGAAATTAGTCAAAATCGGTCCATTATTTATGGTACCTCCCATAGGTCCCACTTCCCGGAATTGACATATTGGCCACAAATATCAATATTTTAATACCCTTTCCACCTATGGTGGTGAAGGGTATAAAAAGTTTAGTAAACAGTTTTATTTCATGTTTGGGGCAGCCTAAGACCGTATGCGATTTAAAGCATTTGGACTATGTTTTGGACATACATTTTATATGAAAGCTTTTAAGCTATTTGTAAGAATGTACATCAACGCGAACTTATAAAACCCATGTAGGGTCTAAAAAAGTATTAATTTTCCATATAACCAAAAGGATTACAAAACATTACAAATCTATTACATATTTTTAATCCCTTTTAAAATTTTAAATGATTTTTATTTTTTAATTGAATTATTCATTTTGTTATGTAAAATTTTAATAAATAAAACTAAATTTCTAAATTTTTAGCTTTTAAATACGAATAACAAATAGTAAAAAACCATTTACACTGCGTTTCACTAGAATAGCCCACATTAAAATGTAAACCCCTATATTTTTTACCCACCATCAAAAAGAATGGGGGGTATATTGAGATTGTCATTCCGTTTGTAATATTGGCTCAAAAATCAAAAACGATATATATTCTGAATCCTTATGAAATTCTAAGACGATTGAGCGATGTCCGTCTTTCTGTCCGTTGAAATCACGATAACGTGATTTGAAATTGGGCAAAATCGGTTAACATTTGACCATAGCTCCCGTATAACCTCGTCTACGCTAATCGCTTATTTGCTAATAAATAACAAACTATAATAGCTATGATGATAAACTTTGGTATATAGAAGTTTTGCATAAGCCCTTGGCAGCATATAAAATTTCATCAAAATCGGTTCACATTTAGTCATAGCTCTCATACAAAAAACTTACGGAAACAGCCAAAATTCCATCTAAAATACACTTAAATGCCAAACTATAACAGATATAATCACTAAATTTAGCACGACGTGGTCTTATATCAATGCCAACCAGTGTGCAAAATTTTGTCACAATCGGTCAACATTTGACCATAGCTCCCATATAAAAAACTTACGGAAACACAAAAATACAAAAAGAAAAGGGGGTTTAAATAAATATGTCCGTCTGCGATAGCGCCTTAACGCAAAAGGCTACAGTAACAATTTTACAGAAAAAAGTCTTATGTGAATGCCAGCCAGTGTGCAAAATTTTGTCACAATCGGTCATCATTTGACCATAGCTCCCATATCAAAGACTTACGGAAACACAAAAATACAAAAAGAAAAGGAGTTTATGTCCGTCTGTCCGTCAGATAAAAGCGCGATAGCTCCTTAACAACATGAGCTAGAAAAGCAAAATTTTACAAAAGTGTTTCTAATATGTTATAAAAGTTGTTTACTGAAAACAGCCGAGATCGGTTCATACTTAGTTAGAGCTCCCATATTACCCCGCCCCCGGAAACACACTAAAGCTGATAAATTGAACACAATTGTAATAGCTATGACGACTAAATTTAGAGTAGAGAAGTTGTATGCAACTATTGGTTAGTATATCAAATTCTATAGGAATCGGTCCATATTTGGCTATAGCTTTCATATAAAAACACTCCCGGAAATCAAAAAAAAAATGTAGCAAAGGCCAGTTAAAAGCTATTAAATTAGAATCTATGACAGCTATGACCACTAAATTTTGCAAGAATAAGCTTTATATTCAGCCAGTATGTAAAGTTTTGTTACGATCGGTCAACAAATATATATATTACAGTACCTGGTAGACCGAGCCTTGCTCGGAGCTATATGACAAGCATTTTGAGGAAAATTTTAAAGTTTTTATATATTTTATATTATAAAGTGCTAAAATAAATTTAGAGGAAAGACATTGTAGAAATATTCAGTTAATTTTGAATTATTTGATTTATTTTGTCCGACCAACACATAGTTTGCATAGTTTACAGTTTAACTCATTTTGAATAATTTTAGAAATTATTCATATCAACAGAAACCTCTGTCGACTCATGCGCAACAACTTTGCTAAAGATTATAGTCTGATCAAATGCACAGTTTACGATTTAATTCATTTTGAGTTGTTTTCTGTGGCGCCACCTGTCGGACTTTGCTTATTCCAATTCATGAACCTTCTTCGGCTTATCCGTAACAACTTTGCTGATATTATAGCATGATTAAATGTACAGCATACGATTAAATTGACTTTGAGTAAATTTCAGTAGCGCCACCTGTCGGAAATTATTCATACCAACTAAAAAGCCTTCGTCGGCTCATGCGCTACAACCTTGCTAAAGATTATAGCATGATCAAATGTACAGTTTACGATTAAATTAATTTTTAGTAATTTTCAGTGGCGCCATCTGTCGGAAATTAGTCTTGTCAACTTTAAAACCTTCGCCGACTTATCCGCAACATCTTCGCTAAAGAGCATAACACAATCAAATTCACAGTTTACTATTCTATAAAGAACATACATACAGACAAACATTCATTTGTTTAAAATAATACTAATTTTTCCCCCTTTTTATTCCCTAATTTCTAAAAGTTCCATATGTATATTTGGTACTTTTTTGGTGCCAATTGAATTCGGTACATTTTTTTAAAACGCATTTAACATAATGTATAATGTTCCTATTCATATTACTTTGGAGATGTTAAGTTATCATTTTATCCCTTTTTTACCCATTTTGACTCCAAAATCAAAAAAGTACCAAATACGTGTTTCATGTTTTTTTTACATCTATTGATTGCAGTACCAAGTTTCTTTCTATATTCTTTAGTTTAAAATATAAGAGTGGGTTAAAAAGGTACCAAAAAAACTATTTTCACCCTTTTTTACCCCCTATCGGACATAGTTTCAAAAAAGTACCAAACACCTGTCCGCTTATTTTCAAAGCTGTTTAAAACGTAATTTTAATTTTGTTTCAATACCTATTACTTTAGGAGACATAGCGTTTTCGATTTTTTCCCCTTTTTACCCGTTTTTACCCTCTCAGAGGTAAAAGTTCCAAAAGTCCCTTCTTCTTCGACCTATACATCAAAAAATATCCCCTTTTTATAACTACAATCAAAAAGATTCGGAGGTACAGTGGCATATTAAGATTGCACCAATTCCAGACTTTATATACGGCGTATTACTATCAATATTTTTATCCTAATTAAATATTAAAATAAACGAAAAGTATTTAACAACTTATTAATGTAAAAACATATCCGGTTACTATAACGAATTTTGTTCAAAGTAAATACTAGGAAAACCACTTACATACTTTAAAGTGTTGAACTATAAAGCTACTGGAACCGAATTTAGTCCAAATATTTTACCAACAATATCAACTAGCGTAAAAACTTTTTTCGGATTTGGTCCACGTTTTGAATTTACTGCACCCTCGTAGATATATGAGATATGTTTTAACGCAACTTGATGGTGGGTATGTAAGATTCGGCATAGCCGAATATAACACTCTTACTTGTTATATAAGTAAATAAAATATAAATAAAAATAGCATTTTTATTTCAGTTTGCATATGTAGTGCTATTGGACTACTTATGCAAACTTTATCAAAAAGCAAATTTACTTTTTAACCTCAAAATAGATCAAAATGTATGTTCTTTTAGTAGAAAATTCGTAATAGAAATACAATTGGTGAAGGATATATAAAATTTGGCACAGCCCAATATAGCTCTAATAACATGTTTTAAATCTGATCAAAAATCATCATATGGTAGCGCCATCTATATGTCAGAATAATTCACGAATGATACAATGCTTCTAAATTTATTGACAAATCACAAATTAAAATAGGTCGAATATAAAACAATACATTCTTACTTGCATTTACTTCGAGTCGATAGATAAATTTATGTATGTATCAGACAAATGTTTGTATCCCACAAATGTAGACGTTCGCACTAAAACGTAATAATTCCATTTTTTGAAAAATCGAGTTAATGATGCAATTTTACTCTACATACTGGTCTCTATCGTTACATTAAATAAAATCGCCAATTAAGCCAATCAATGAGCACCAAAACGTAAAAATTATAAATACACCTGTTTACGCGGTACTCGGTTTACGCGGTACTCAGTTTACGTGGATTTGAATTTACGCGGTTCTTAAATCCAAAACTAATATTAAAATAAATACAGAAAGAAAGGTGGATATTGCCAAATTTTATTCAATGAACAATAAGAACAATAGAGCTAAATAAAGACTCAAATACAACAAGTAAGAAAGCGCTATAGTCGGTCAAGCCGACCATACGATACCCTTCACCACTAAGGTCAAAGGTGTTATTTTTCCTGTATAAAGACAAATATTTGCTAAATTTTGCCATCATACAAACATTTTCTCAAAACTTATATATTCAACCTGTTTCCGTCATTTGCACTTATATGAGAGCTAGAGTCAAATGTGGACCGATTATCTCGAAATTTGGCAAGTTGACTACAGTTGTTGCAAAAATTATGTATGCGAAAAATAAAAATTTTCGTTATCTTCAGATTTACAAGCGTTTTAGTGATTTTTTGTCTCATTTCGTGCGTTTTTAAAAAAGAGTTTGTATGGGAGCTATGGTCAAATGTGGACCGATTTTAACGAAATTTGATACAGTGATTTAAGTTTACATAAGCAGTATCTGTTTTAAATTTCATGAACAAATATTGATATTTGTGGCCAATATATCAATTCCGGGAAGTGGGACCTATGGGAGGTACCATAAATAATGGACCGATTTTGACCAATTTCAATAGCCATGGTCCCATTGTCAAAAAATTATCTATGCCAAATTTCATCAAATTATCTTTAGAATTGCGACCTGTAGTTTGATTGCAGGGTTTACATGGGGGTCCAGCCAGCCAGACGGACGGACGGACGGACATCGCTAAATCGACTCAGAAAGTGATTCTAAGCCTAAAGGTGGGTCTAAGACAAATATTTCTATGCGTTACAAACATCAGCACAAACTTATAATACCCTTTCCACCTATGGTGGTGAAGGGTATAAAAAGTGTATCAGCTAAAATGCATACGAGTAGGTAAAAGACCTAAATCAAACAAGTAAGAGTGGTATATTCGTCTTTGCCGAATTTTGGATACCCTTCACCAATTGTGTTCCAAAAGTAAAGTACAAAATCGTAACTTGCCACGCCCATAAAAAAATCCAGATCTCATGGAGAAAAACCGAAAACGGATTTGAGTTTAGCGCATCAAGATCCATATAGTCCGCATAGTTTTATTAAAAGGAAAGACAAAAAATGAATTTTTGCAGAGCAGTGTTATAACAGTGGATCCTAGCAACTAGAATCCTGTGCACCACCTCAGCACATTGACCTAGGAACTCATTTTTTGTTTTGTATAACTAAGGATGTAGAGTATCGATTTTAAATAAAGTACACCCTAATGTATATTTTGAGTCATAAAATTACTTGTACGTATTCATAAAATCATTGTTATTTTAGTGTTTTTAGTATAAAGTAATAAAAATGTAAAAAGTATATGCAAAATCACAAGGTTTACTTTAGCGGCACTATACACTATACTTTACTATATAGGGTCAAAATTTGTTTAATAATGAGAAAGACTAGAAGTGAAAAATGTACATCCATTAGCAGGAAGCCATCGAAACTGTGGTAATTTTAAGTCATTACATTTTAGATTACATTTTAATTACTTCATTATACCTTTTGAATTATTTAGTAGTTATTTGTATTTAAAAAACAAAGATATGAAGCAGTTTTTTTATTTGATGCCCAACATTTAAAAATATACATACATTGCTTACAATTCTAAAATATTGTATTTTGTACTACTAAGCTAAATATTTTTTTGAAATAATTGAATCTACTTTTGACAAGTTCTGAAAATACTCAAAAATTTAGTACATTATTTGTATTGGGGATGTATTCGCAATAAAATTTCTTTTTATACCCACCATCAAATGGGGGGTAAATTGAGTTTGTGATTCCGTTTGTAATTTTCTTAATATTGGCTCAAAAACCAAAATTGATGCATATTCTGAATCCTTATGAAATTCTAAGACGATTGAGCGATGTTTGTCTGTCTTTCCGTCTGTCTTCTGTTGTTGGCTCGATAAAGCCTTAACGAAAAGATTTAGGTCACTGAAATTTGGTATATATATTCTTGATTTCGTAAAAAATTTAGGTATTGAAAATGCGAAATCGAAATCGGTTTACACACGACCACAGCTCCCGTATAACCTCTTATGCGCCAATCGCTTATTCGCTAATAAATGACAAATTATAACAAATATGATGGTAAAATAATTTTACTAAAATTTAGCATAGAGAGGATTCGTATGATAATTATTCAGCGTATAAAATTCCAATGAAATCGCTTCACATTTCACCATAGCTGCCATACAAAGCACTTACGAAAACAGCCTAAATTGCACCTAAAATACACTTAAACGCGAATAACTGATAAAATATACCAGCTATGATCACTAAATTTAGTACAAAGAAATCAGTGTGCAAAATTTTGTCACAACCGGTCACCATTTGACTATATCTCCCAAATACAAAAATACAAAAAATGTAGGGGGTTTGTGTCTGTCCATCAAATGAAAGCACTGTACACTGAAAATGGGCAGAAACATTCTTCATCTATGAATTTTGGTATTGAAATTGGGCAAAATCGGTTAACATTTGACCATAGCTCCCGTATAACCTCGTCTAGGCTAATCGCTTATTTGCTAATAAATGACAAATTATAATAGCTATGATGACAAAATTTGGTATCTAAAAGTTTTACATAAGCACTAGGCGGCATATGAAATTTCATCGAAATCGGTTCACATTTAACTATAGCTCCCATATAAAAAACTTACGGAAACAGCCTAAATTCCACCTGAAATTCAGTTAAATGCCAATAAATAATAAACTGTAATAGCTTTGGCCACTAAATTTAGCACAAGGAAGTCTTATGAGAATGCCAGCCAGTGTGCATTTTGTTGATTTTTTCACAATCGGTCTCCATTTGACCATAGCTCCCATATAAAAAACTTACGGATACACAAAAATACAAAAAAAAGGGTGTTTATGTCCGTCTGTTCGTTAGATAAAAGCTCGATAGCGCCTTAACTAAAAGGGCTACAGCAACAAAATTTTACAAAAGGAAGTCTTATGTGTATGCCAGCCAGTGTGCAAAATTCTGTTACAATCGGTCAACACTTGGCCATAGCTCCCATATAAAAAACTTACAGAAGCACAAAAACACAAAAAGAAAAGGAGATTTATCTCCGTCTGTCCGTCATAAAAAATAAATAAAAGCGCGACAGTTGTGTGCTGAAAATGGACGAAATCGGTTCACATTTAGTTTGAGCTCCCATATAACCACGCCCCTGGAAACACATGAATGCTGATAAATTGAGTACAATTGTAATAGCTATAACGACTAAATTAAGAATAAAGAAGTTTTATGTAACTATTGGTCAGTATATCAAATTTTATAGAAATCGGTCCATATTTGACTATAGCCTTCATATAAAAAACACTCCCACACACAAAAAATATTTAGCAAATACCAGTTAAAAGCTATTAAATTATAAACTGTGACTAAACTAAACTTGCCACTAAATTTTGCAAAAATAAGCTTTATATAAATACAGCCAGTATGTGAAATTTTTTTACAATCGGTCAACATTTGGCTATAATTCTTATATATATATATATATATATATATATATATATATATCTTATATTCTTAAACGAGCAAGAATTGTATATATATATATATATATATATATATATATATAGAATGGCTATCTCGAAAACCGCTCTAACGATTTTGATAAAATTTGGACAGTGGGTATCTTTTTTGATGTATAGGTCGAAGAAGAAGGGACTTTTGGAACTTTTACCTCTAAGAGGGTAAAAACGGGTAAAAAGGGAAAAAAATCGAAAACGCTATGTCTCCTAAAGTAATAGGTATAGAAACAAAATTAAAATTACGTTTTAAACAGCTTTGAAAATAAGCGGACAGGTGTTTGGTACTTTTTTGAAACTATGTCCGATAGGGGGTAAAAAAGGGTGAAAATAGTTTTTTTGGCACCTTTTTAACCCACTCTTATATTTTAAACTAAAGAATATAGAAAGAAACTTGGTACTGCAATCAATAGATGTAAAAAAAACATGAAACACGTATTTGGTACTTTTTTGATTTTGGAGCCAAAATGGGTAAAAAAGGGATAAAATGATACCTTAACATTATGTTAAATGCGTTTTAAAAAAATGTACCGAATTCAATTGGCACCAAAAAAGTACCAAATATACATATGGAACTTTTAGAAATTAGGGAATAAAAAGGGGGAAAAATTAGTATTATGAATGTTTGCCTGTATGTATGTTCTTTATAGAATAGTAAACTGTGAATTTGATTGTGTTATGCTCTTTAGCGAAGATGTTGCGGATAAGCCGGCGAAGGTTTTAAAGTTGATAAGACTAATTTCCGACAGATGGCGCCACTGAAAATTACTAAAAATTAATTAAATCGTAAACTGTACATTTGATCATGCTATGATCTTTAGCAAAGTTGTTGCACATGAGCCGACGAAGGTTTTTTAGTTGGTATGAAGAAATTTCGACAGGTGGCGCTACTGAAATTTACTCAAAGTCAATTTAATCGTATGCTGTACATTTAATCATGCTATAATCTTCAGCAAAGTTGTTACGGATAAGTCGAAGAAGGTTTATGAATTGGAATAAGCAAAGTCCGACAGGTGGCGCCACAGAAAACTACATAAAATGAATTAAATCGTAAACTGTGCATTTGATCAGACTATAATCTTTAGCAAAGTTGTTGCGCATGAGTCGACAGAGGTTTCTGTTGATATGAATAATTTCCAAAATTATTCAAAATGAGTTAAACTGTAAACTATGCAAACTATGTGTTGGTCGGACAAAATAAATCAAATAATTCAAAATTAACTGAATATTTCTACAATGTCTTTCCTCTAAATTTATTTTAGCACTTTATAATATAAAATATATTCTTCTTCTTCTTCTGTTATCCTTGACTCCCAGTGGAGCATAGGGCCTCGAAAATATATAAAAACTTTAAAATTTTCCTCAAAATGCTTATCATAAAGCTCCGAGCAAGGCTCGGTCTACCAGGTACTATATATATTACATCCTCTTTTTTTATATCTACAATCAAAAAGATTCTGAGTCACAAGCAGCATATTAAGATTATGTATATGGTAGATGCATTAGGAACTCCTAACAAAATATATGGACCCGCCGTATTACTATCAACGGGTTTAGTGTAACTACATATTAAGCGCAACGAAAATTTTTTAACAACTTATTAATTTAAAACTATACCCGACCTAATTTCGTTCAAAGTAAATACTAGGCCTTTGCAGGTTGTAATTATAGTCTATTTAAGTGAGTAATACTAGGGAAACCACTTCTTCTGTTATCCTTGACACCCAGTGGAGCATAGGGCCTCACAAGGGAAACCACTTAGATACTTTTAAATGTTGAACTATAAAGCTACTGCAACCGAATTCAGTCTTAAGATTTTACCTACAATTACAATTAGCTTAACAGATTTTTATAAAAATGGTCCACATTTTGAATTAGCTGTAGCCTCGTAGATATATGAGATATGTTTCTAAATTTAACACAACTTGATGGTGGGTTATATAAGATTCGGCACAGCCGAATATGGCACTCTTAATTGTTTATTATAAAATTATGTCAGATTTTTTTTCTGGGAACCACTGTCTTCTTTAGAGTGTAGGAGTGTGTGATAAAGTTAATGGAGGTCTTTAATTATGATTTTAGTTACTTTTTTTACTACATACTGCATAATGTTATATATTTACGGTCATTTGACAAAAACATCAAAAAGTCGGTTAAAAAACACTCAAATATAACATGCACACAGGAAATAAAAACATCATAACCACCCAACAGCTTCCAACGGGTTGTATCGTCACCTGAATTAATACTTAATGTTGACAGAAACTCAACTACTTCAATACCTCTACCGCATTTAGTAAAGAGTTAGTAGTAGGTAATGTTTATGAAGTCCTGAGCCAGAGCTTTGTTACTGAAAAAACTATATAATTGTTCATTACTAGGGGGGAATAACATGTGAAAATTTCTGGCCCTTGAAATCTACTGGGTATGCCGAACACAATTTTATGGATATTTTTAAATGCTAAAATTTATGGGAAAACCTAGTGGCGTATTTTTGCAGTTCTTTTTTTATTATGGCAGTGTTTTAAAATAAGAAAATTATAGCCACAAATTTTACATTATTTTATACTGAAAAAATTTTTAAACTTAAAAATTTCTCACAGTGGTATCAGAAAGAGCCTGATTATGTAGAAAAACTGCTCAAATTATTAGAATTTGGATAGCTAATTTTCAAAACCAAAATAATTTATTCAAGAGTGTAGCGTTTCAAGGCTAAAATTTTGAAAATTTTTTAGTAAATAAATATCAAAGGATGACAGCTAAATTCTGGACATTTTATCTGTTGACAGACAATTAAAAATGTTTACTCAGTACTCGGGTTTTGCAAAATTATCGACTTTTTTCAGAAACCCTCCCATTAAAGATTTTACAGTTGCTTCTGATACCATTTTCGAGCATGTGTTCCACCTGCGCTTAAAATCGGACATGTTCTTGGAAATCTTTCCTGTGTTCTTCAATTCATTTTTTACCAGAGCCCAATACCTTTCCACAGACCGAAGTTCTGGACAGTTAGGTGGATTTGCCTCTCGTGGTACAAAAATGACATTATTCTTTGAGTACCACTCAAGTGCCTTTTTTCCATAATGGCGTGATGCCAAATCGGGCCAAAAAAATGTAGTCACTCTGTGCTCTCTTAAAAAGGGTAACAACCGTTTTTGTATGCACTCCTTTATATAAATTTCTGTGTTTATTGTGCCAGATGCCACAAATACTTTACTTCTTTTGCCACAACTGCAAATAGCTTGCCACACGAGAAACTTCTTAGGGAATTTTGTTTGTTTTTTTGTGCGAAACCCTTGCCGAACATTGCCCCGTTTATCAGCAACATAAAAAACTTGACCAGGAAGTTGAGAAAAGTCTGCCAGTACGTATGTTTCATCATCCATCACACAACAGGTGTATTTTTTTATAAAATCAGACTTAAATTTTTTCGCTCGTTTTTTTTGCTTCTAAGTTCTTTATAGCATGAGCTTTGACTCTATGTGCAAAATTCGTAGAACATTTCACCGTACGAGCTGCTTTTCTTAAAGAAGTGTTAGGCGCTCTTCGAAAGAGTCGCTCGACTTCTTTTGCCTTACCAATATCTGTAGGACCTTTTTTCCTCCCTGATCCAGGTTTTCTTTCAATGCTCAGGTCTGATGGCATTAGAAACCGTCTGATGGCATTAGAAACCGTTCGAGGGTCAACTTTCAAATTTTTAGCTATTTTTTTAAAAGTCCATGACGGATTTTTTTGAAAAGTTTTAATTATATTTTCACGAACTTTTTTTTCGCAGTCCATTTTGATTGAAATAACTATGGAAAATTACTAATTTCTAAAATAATAGTATCTGACATATCTATAGAAACTAACTTGATCAAAAAATAAATTATTTCTTGCACTATGGATAAATTTTGTCTAAAATAGTAAATGCATATTTTTTTTAGAACACTCTTTACTTCCTCGCCCTGCTTGTTTGTTGCTATTAAATAAATTTACAAAATTATTTCTTCAAATCAAATCCGTCAGCTTTTTAAAAATCATTTTAAATAAGCGCCATCTGTGTGTGAGACTACGACGCAACATCTAAAATGCTTCTAAACTTATTGACAGTCGGTATACAGTGGAATGGTTAACATTTTCCAAAATTTATTTTTACTTTTTAACCTCAAAATTGAACAACCTGTATGTGAGCTGGGTTAACTTCTTTGGAATAGTAGAGAAAGGGAATAGTAGAGAAGAAGGTGGTAAACAAGGAGAGAGATAAAGCTTTATATTATTAATTTCTGAAATTGATTTTACCGAGACCGGGGATCGAACCGAGGCTTTATATGAAATGTTATGCTTAGTAGTCGACGTGCTTACCAACAAAGCGAGTACGTTATAGTACTCAACAAAGTTCGCTAAAGTACTCAACAATGTACGTAATAGTGTTCAACAAAGTACCCAACAAAGTACATTATAGTACTCAACGAAGTAAGTTATAATACTCAAAGAAGTACGTTACTTTTAGTGTACTTTGTGAAAGTTCATTACGATAAAGGTTGTGTATTTTAACAGGTAGTCTAAAATTTTAAGGTACCTATACTTAAATTTAACATATTGTTACATATGTGACTTTGTACCGAACGGGCCAAGTACAGTACGTTACCTTAAATACGGTATTTTAGAGTAATTCCTTGAACCTTGACAAAAGCACTTTAATTACCACTTATGTAAGCCTTGGAGTTTTTATAACCCTTTACCATCATAGGTGGAAGAGATATTATAAGTTTATGCTGATGTATGTAATGCATAGAAATATTTGTCTCAGACCCAATACCAGTATACATATAGGTTTAGAATCACATTTTGAGTCGATTTAGCGATGTCAGTCCGTCCCTCCATCTGGCTTGACCCCCATGTAAACCATGTAATCAAAGTACAGGTAGCAATTCTAAAGATAATTTGATGAAATTTGTCACGATCGGTCCATTATCTATGGTACCTAACATAGGTCCCACTTCGCGGAATTGATCGGCTACAAATATTAATATTTTTTAACGAAATTTAAAACAAATACTGCTTATGTAAACCAAAATTACTGTAGCAAATTTCGTTGAAATCGGTCCACATTTGACCATAGCTCACATACAAACTCTTCCGTCAAAACTAAACTGAGACAAAAATCTCTTAGTCCCAGTTTACATTGTACAACTTTTGTCGTTGCAATTCTTAGTTTGTGGGAAAATAGGGGGAGTAAAAATACTAGGGGAAGAGAGAAACTAAAAGTAGTACACATATGCATGTACTCTTGCAATTCGTTTATTCTCCAATTCGTAATTTTAATCGTGAAGTTAGCTGCAGTATATTTTGACACTTGTTTTATTTTCTTATTCATGAGTGCTCACGTTCAAGTGGCTTTATTTTCAATTGAATTGAATATAAAATTAAAAATATTTGTAAATTTATCAATTTATCAATATCCATTTCGAAAAACAATTTCTTTTACACGAAAAATACTTGTTTGAGCACAAATGTATTGTTTTTTTTTACCACACGAATATACTTAACCCTTATGTGTATGGCAAAAAAAACACCTTTAAGAGAATGGCAAGGTACCCGGGTACCTATATGGAAAAATTATTGTAAACAAACATTTTTGGAGAAAATAAATGAGTGATCTCGGAAAATAACTCTGAGAGTTACAATGCACGTTCATTTATAGTAAATAGTAAATCTCAAGGTGAATTCAACGTGGCGGTTGTAAGGATACAAGTCATGGCGAATATATATGTATACCATAAATTTGTATTAAGTAAATTAAGTTTCGTACTACAGGAAGATGTAGCCTCCAATTTTTCTACATTTGACTCTAATAATCCAAATACATGATATATAATCTTAAAATCGGTTGAAGACTTTTCTAATTATCAAAGGTTTTATAAAATATCCTATGTCCTTGAAGACTCTCCTGAGCATATGCTATAAAAAAATTATTATTTTTAAAAAACTTTCAAAAGTTTGACTAGTTTTACTTTTTTAAGGCTTTAGGATATTTAAATACCCATTTTTGATGCAATGGGCTAACGATATGTCACTTTTGCACAGGACGAAAAAAAGTATTTTGTTCATACCGTTTTAAAAACTCCTTTTTGGTTTTTTAAAATAGATTGTTAAACGAACTCGAAAAAAGTAAAAAAAAAGTTCCCGTTATAGTTAGAACCCCCTACAGATTACCACAAAGAAAGAACTAGAGCAATATCTTTAACGGCTTAGTCGTACCTGCGACTTAAATTCAAAGGATTTCGACAAAAACATAATTTTTCACCAAAGTTATAAAAAAGCACGTAAATTGTTATATATTAGCAGTTTTTATAAGCAGAACTGAAATTATGATTGTTACAACGGCTAAAAATATATATTTTAGAATATTGGTTGAAATTGGATGTCACTAGCCCTTTAATAACCAGGGTCAAGAATAAAATTTGAAAAAAATCGAAACTATGTATAAAACAAAGAAAATCGTGTAAATCTTGTTTCTACATAAATATTCATATTTAAAATATTTATAACTAATCTGTCTAATTTTGCTTTAGTTATCTTTCAATAAAATTTTACTTTTTATTACAGTTTTTTCATATATAATGTATGAAGGTACCCGGGTACCTTGCCGTACGGTTACGTATATAAGATATAAATTGGACCACAGCGCCTATACAATATAATTTTTTAGCTTAAAAGCAATAATAATTTAAACTATTTCAATAGTTAGGAGTTCTCAAGAAGTTTGAGGTTTGTGAACCATCTGTTTCCATTAAAAAAGTTAAGATGAAAGTGCTAAAGGTACCGGGGTACCTTGGTATACACATAAGGGTTAAAAAAGAAAATGTCAAAAATTGTAGGTACATAATTTTTGACATACGTCAATGGAAAATATCGGCGACAAAAATCGTACAATTTAAACGCAAATGCAATTTTAAAGAAAGAACGACAAAAATCGCAGCGATAAAGATTGCAAAAATCGCAGCGATAAAGATTGTATAATGTAAACTGGGACTTAATCTAGTAAATCTGAAGATAATGAGAATTTAAGTTTTTTTTGCATACATAATTTTTCTAAAAACTGATATCAATTTGCTAAATTTCCAGATAATGGGTCCACATTTGACCCTAGCACTCATATAAGTCAAAATGAGTGAAACGGCTTAAATTTATAAGTTTTGAGAAAATCTTTGTATGATGTCAATATTTAGCAAATATTTGTCTTTATACAGGAAAAAGAACACCTTTGACCTTAGTGGTGAAGGGTATCGTATGGTCGGGCTTGACCGACTATTTGGACTTATATGAGAGCTAGGGTTAAATGTGGACCGATTATCTCGAAATTTGGCGAATTGATTACAGTTGTTACAAAAAATTTGTAAAAAATAAAAATAAACTTAAAATTCTCATTATCTTCACGATCTACGAGCGTTTTAGTGATTTTTGTCTCATTTAGTGCTTTTTGATAGAAGTGTTTGTAAGGGAGCTATGGTCAAATGTGACAGATTTCAACGAAATTTGGTATAGTGATTTTATTTTACATAAGCATCATTTGTTTTAAATTTCATGAAAAAATATTGATATATGTGGCCAATACATCAATTCCGGGAAGTGGGACCTATGTCAGGTACCATAAACAATGGATCGATTTTGTACGAATTTCAATAGCCATGGTCCCACTATCAAAAAAAATATCTGTGCCAAATTTCATCAAATTATCTTTAGAATTGCGACCTGTACTTTGATTACATGGTTTACATGGGGGTCCAGCCAGCCAGCCGTCCAGACGGACGGACGGACAGACATCGCTAAATCGACTTGGAAAGTGATTCTAAGCCTATTGGTATACTAAAAGGTCTCAGACAAATATTTCTATACGTTATATGCATCAGCATAAACGTATTATAAGTTTCTAAGGTGAAGGGTATAAATATCAAGCTTTTTCTTCGTTCCTTCAAACTCATTCCAAAATGTGAAAAATCAACCATATTGGACAATAAAAAATATTTGGATTCAAATATCTCTTAAACTATAATAGATAAGGTAGTACAGCAAGCATATTTTTTAAGAAGTTTTCGAAAATGTATGACGGGTTCAGGTATTTAAAATGCGGCACAGCCGAGTATAAACTCGTACTTGCTTGAATGAATGTTGTTATTGATTTTATCCAAAGACACCCCCATTTAATGACATTAATAGAAAAGTATTCGTCTGCGGATTTTTTAAATTCATTCATTAAGTTATCATTTTTCCTTAATTTCTTTCTCATTAGCAAAATTTATGAATTTGTTTGACAAACTTTTTTTTTTGAATTACTTATTGTTTCGTTGTGTTTTGTTATATGTGAGGGTGATTATTCAACACAAAACATTTCCTTTTTTGCGATATACAAATATTTCTTTTTTTTTTTTGGCAACATGCATCGCAACAAAACAACAATCAAGCAACATTCATTTACAAAACATTATTAAAATTTGTTTTGCTGTTTTTTTTTATGTAGGAAAATGTTTCCGTAACAAGGTCGTGGCACAATTTTCATTCTAATAAAATTTTGATTAAATTGAATATTAATTTTTTCTCTCGCTATGACTGCGAACGGTCTGGGAAGCATTTGATAGTGGATTTTAACAAAATTATTTTCCTTTTCATCTTTTGCTTTGGAAGAGAACAGAAATACGACAAAAGCACTTTAATTAGCACTTAAGTCTTTGAGATTTTTTTTAGCGAAAAGCAACCAAATCAAATGCTACAAAAATCATGATGATTATTTGGATTTAATTTCGTTTTCTATTTTTTTTAGATGGAAATTAAAGTGATTGTTAAAAATTTAATGATATCAAATAGGAAGTGATAAAATGAAAAATGAATTGTTGATTTTTTGACAGACGGGAAAGAAGAGGAGATTGAGTGGCTCTACCTACAATTTTAAATAGTTTCAATGTAAAATATATTAAATGAAGAATAAATGATAAATTTGAATTAAAACAATAGCATTAATTAATATTTGTTGCAAATTAAAGGCATTTGATTCAACTTTGTCTAATTATTATGATATTTAACTATGGATTATTATTTATATGGAAAATCAAAAACTAAATAATAAATTCAATTATATACATATAATTAATTGCTTTTTCTTTGGCCTAATTATTTCTTGGAATTTTGTGTATAAAATCTTTTATGTCACGTCGAATTTATAAATAGAAATTTTAATAGCTATTTGTAGACGTTCGCACCAAAACTTAATAATTCCATCATAAATCATTTTGAGTAAATTGGGAAAACATTTTATTACTATGAATTGTTAAAAAAAAGGCCATAGTCCTTGAAGTCATAAGACGTTGAGCTAAGTAACTTGAATAATTAACTTGCGTTTCCAACAGTCAGAATGATTTAAAACAAGTAAGAAAGTGCTTTAGTCGGCAAAGCCCGACCATACGATACCCTTCACCACTAAGGTCAAAAATATTATTTTTCCTGTACACTCAGAATATTATGTAAGTAAAATTAACTTAAAATGTAATTTGAAATGAATGAATATTCATTTAAAAACCGGTCAACTGATTTTTCATTCAAATTCAATAAATATTTCATTTAGATTTAACTGACAAATATTTAAACTACATTTTCAGTTTTAAAAACGGAATATTCAGTTGTTTTCAAAAAAATTACTGACAAAAATTTAAACTACATTTTTAGTATAAAAAACGGAAATTTTCATTTATTTTTAAAAAATTGAATGGTAAAAAACTACGTAAAATTTCCGTAAAACGGACAATTTTCATTCGTTTTTGTAATTAACGTAACATAAAAGACGAAACAATAAAAAGGTTATATCCTTTAAGGCATCAAAAAACCAAACAGACAAAACAAAGTTTGTTGTTTGCTTAGGCCATACCCCGTGATAGGCGGCCAGTATTATAAAAAGTTTCTTCAGTAAGCAAACCTAAGATACTTAAGGAAAAACAATAATTAAACAAATACGAATTATATTTGATACAATAATTGAAAAAAATTATAAAAACTAAACAACTGATATTTTCAAATGTTACGGATTTTCAGTATTTTTTTGTAGGTTGTTTTTTAAACAAATGTATAAATATGTTAAAAATCAATTTTCATATAAATTTAAATGAATATTCATTTGAAAACAACATAACCGAAAATTTCCTAAACAACATACAATCAGTTACTGTAATAATTTCCTGAGTGTATAAATTACAAATATTTGCTAAATTTTGCCAACATACAAACATTTTCTCAAAACTTAAATATTTAAGCTGTTTCCGTCATTTGGACTTAAATGAGAGCTAGGGTCAAATGTGGACCGATTATCTCGAAATTTGCAAAATTGATTACAGTTTTTACAAGAATTACGTATGCCAAAAATAAACTCAAAATTCTCATTATCTTAAGATTTATGAGCCTTATAGTGATTATACCCTTTACTACGATAGGGGAAAGGGTATTTTAAGTTTGTGCTGATGTATGTAACGCATAGAAATATTTGTCTTACACCCACCTTTTAGCATACCAATAGGCTTAGAAACACTTTCTGAGTCGATTTAGCGATGTCCGTCCGTCTGGCTGACTGGACCCGCATGTAAATCATGGAATCAAAGTACAGGTCGCAATTCTAAAGATAATTTGATTAAATTTGGCACAGATAATTTTTCTGGCAGCGGGACCATGGCTATTAAAATTCGTTTAAATCGGTCCACTATTAATGGTACCTCCCATAGGTACAACTTTCCGGAATTGATATATTGGCCACAAATATCAATATTTCTTCATGAAATTTAACACAATAACTTTTTATGTAAACTAAAATCATTGTACAAAATTTCGTTGAAACCGGTCCACATTTGACCATAGTTCCCATACAAACTCTTCTTTGAAAACGCACAGAATGAGATAAAAATCACTAAAACGCTTGTAAATCTAAAGGTAATTAGAATTTTAAGTTTATTTTTTGCATACATAGCTTTTGTAGCAACTGTAATTAATTTGAGAAATTTCGAGATCATGGGTCCACAGTTGACCTTAGCTCTCACATAAGTCCAAATGACAAACACGGCTTAAATATATAAGTTTTCAGAAAATGTTTGTATGATGGCAAAATTTAGCAAATATTTTTATTTATATAGGAAAAATACAGGAAAAATAACACCTTTGACCTTAGTAGTGAAGGGTATCGTATGGCTTGACCCACTTACGTGTTATACCCTTCACCACCATAAGTGGAAAGGGTATTATAAGTTTGTGCTGATGTATGTAACGCATAGAAATTATTGTCTTAGACCAACCTATTGGTATACCAATAGGCTTAGAAACACTTTCTGAGTCGATTTAGCGATGTCCGTCCGTCTGACTGAACCCCCATGTAAACCTTGTTATAAAACAACAAGTCGACATTCTAAAGATGAAATTCGTCAAAATCGGTCCATTACTTATGGTACCTCCCATAGGACCCACATCCCGGATTTGATGTATTGGCCACAAATATCAATATTTTTTTATGAAATTTAAAACAAATATTGCTTATGTAAGCTAAAATAACTATACCAAATTTCGAAAATTTGAAATCGGTCCACATTTGACCATAGCTCCCATACAAACTCTTCTTTAAAAACGCACTAAATGAGACAAAAATCACTAACACGCTCGTAAATCTAAAGATAATGAGAATTTCGAATTTATTTTTTGCAAACATAACAACTGTAATCAATTTGCTAAATTTCGAGATAATCGGTTCACATTTGACCTTAGCTCTCATATAAGTGCAAATGACGGAAACTGCTTAAATATATAAGTTTTGAGAAAATGTTTGTATGATGAGAAAATTTTGCAAATATTTGCCTTTATACAGGACCTTAGTGGTGAAGGGTATCGTATGGTCGGTCTTGACCGACTATAGCACTTTCTTACTTATTTTTGTCTAATTTAGTGCGTTTTGACAGAAGTGTTTGTATGGAAGCTATGGTCAAATGTGAACTGATTTGAACGAAATTTGGTAAAGTGATTTTGATTTACATTAGCAGTATTTGCTTTAAATTTAATGGAAAAATTTTAGTGGAATTGAGACCTATGGGAGGGTAAATAATGGACTGATATGGTCCCACTATCAAAAAAATTATCTGTGCCAAATTTCATCATAATATCTTTAGAACTACGACCTGTACTTTGATTACATGGTTTACACGGGCAGCCGTCTAGACGGACGGACTTGCATCTCTAAGTCAATTAAAAAAGTAATTATAAGCCTCTTGGAATGCTAAAACGTGGGTCTAAGACAAATATTTCTATGCGTTATATACATCAGCACAAACTTATAATACCCTTTCCACATATATCTTTGTGAAGGGTATAAAAATCAGAGGGAAGAAATCTATTAAGGCAGTTATTGGCTAAAATATGTTGTAGAGGAAATATTGACTTCTATTAAAGTATTTTTGATATTAAGCACTTTTTTGTCTCTTCTTAAAAATATTTTATTTGTAAAGTCGGTATTGAATATAGGCTCGAGTTATTTTTATTTTTTATATTTTTAAAATTTCATTCTTTATAAGCAACAATTTAAACTTGTTTTTGCCAATCCCCTAATTCATAAACGAATTATAAAATTACGTTATGAATTTTGTACGAAAATTTTCATTTATAAGCTTGTCATAGCTTTATTTTTTTTTATGAATAAGAAAAAAAATATTATAGCTTTCATATTAAATATTATATTAAAAGTACAAGGCCAATACACGCGGCATGCGGCTGCGGGCGGTCGTAGTATTGTCAGTACATAAAATGTGCGTTTGTTTACAAAAATATTCATATAAAAATATATTTGAGTAGGATATAATTAAATCTGACAGCACTGAAAAAATCTGCCGCGCGGAAAAGTAGAACAAAGTTCTACTTTTTTCCATTGCCGCTTCAAATTTGACAAATCAAAAAACAGCTGATTGCCGCCCGCAGCCGCTTGCCGCGTGCATTGGCCTTCTACCTTAAATATTACAACTAATTATTAGCTTTGACTTACCTTGCAATCATCACACTGATGTATGATCGAATACACCTGACGACAATCGAAACGAAAAAGTATTTCCGTTAGACCACAAGTGATTCGCGATGCCAAAGCATCCAGGTCCATTAAATCCTCTAGGACACGCAAACATCCGGTACCGCCACTGAGTGTGGCATTCAATGCCAGCGTATGCAAAGCACTGTACACGTTCCGTTCACAGCAATTGCGTAAACGCAAGTGACGCAATTGGGCCAAACGATCGCTGGGCGTTAGAAGGTGGCACAAGTGCATGGGCATTGTCGCCTCACTGTCGCCCAAGTATTCAAGGCACTGTAGTTGTGGTTTCTCCGGTGGTGTGGGTATTTTCAGATATTGATCACTGTTATTGTTGTTGTAGCTTATGGTGTTGTTGTGATTTTCACCAACAGCTGTATGGCTACTTGTTGTTTTTGGCGACGAGGTATCAAAGTGTTGAGGGGAATTATTGATATTACTTTGATGCCTTCGATTGCTGTTGCCGACATGATCTTCTTTCAGATGATTATATTTCAATTCGTATTGATTGTTGCTATTATCATTTGTTGCCATCAACTTCATCTTAACAATATTGTTATTGTTGTGACTTTGTTGCTGCTGCTGCTGATTTAATTGCATGACAATTGCAGCAGCTGCTATGGCAGCATCATTAAACTGATGATGTGTTTGATGATCACTGTTATGATCGTGATCATGTGGTTGTTGTAGTTCTTGCTGTTGTTTGATTTTATTTGTGGCAGCTTCTTCATCTTGTTGCATTAACAGATCATGCAACAATTCATAGTCTTCATTCGAACGACCAGACATTGAGGCTAGAATCTCCGAATCATTGCCTTCACTTGCCTGTGTTAAACTCGCATTTGTAGTTTTTGTTCTTGATGCAACATCTGGCTGATTTTGTGATGTTGCAACTGCAACTGTTTCTTTAGAGTTTCTTCGTATTTTAGTCATTTTGTTGTTGTTGTTGTTGTTATAGTTATGTATTTGATAATAATTAAAAGGATTTAAAAGTTTCAGATTACTCAAGAAGTTGTTGTTGTTGTTGCTATTATTATCATCGATATTCATGTTGTTGTTGTTGTTTTTGTTGCTGTTGCTGTTATCGTTATCATTATTATTATTTGTATTCATACTATGACTAATAGTTGGCTGACTATTTCTTAACTTAATATTAAAGGTGTTTGTTGTTTTTGTATAACCTACTAATTTATTTAATTTATTATCGTTTTTATTTTTATTTTGTTTACTATTATTATTGTTATTATTCGAATTGTTATTATTAATTAATTTATTTTTAAACATATTATCCTTATTTAACTTATTTGTAAATGGCGTTTCTTCTTTACACGATTTGAGACACGTAGGCGGACCAGGGCCCTCGTCGACCCTTGCAACAGGCAGTGGACCAGCTGAGCATTCACCCTGAAACGATAAGAAAATTCAAGATCAATTAAATACACATTAAAATTTTTATTATACCCTTCACCAATAGGTGAATGGTATTATAAGTTTATAATTCGTAATGTTTTCATTATTAGTCGTAGACCCCATACCGATCGAATCAGAATCACCAGGAGAGTCGATTTAGCCATGTCCATCTGTCTGTCTGTTGAAATCAAGTTTGTGGAGTTCCTGGTTGGTGTACCCAGACAAATTATACACCAGATTTTACGCAGCACGCTATTGAATTTCATTAAAATCGGTCCATAACCACCAGAGATATCGCTAAAATACTAAACTTCGATGATGAATTTTAAAAAAAAATTTAAGAAATGCAATTTTAAAATTTTTTTTTTTTTAATTCTCATCGAATTTTGAATTTTGGCGATATCGATTTTGATAAAATTTAATAGCATGTTGCCTTGGAGTATTTTCTAAAATCTGATATATAATTCAAACAATTTCTTTAAAAAAAATACTGTTTTTTTTTTAATTTTTTAAAATTTGTCAATTTGTGTACATCGATATTCTTTGCCTTGGCGATATCTCGGTTATTGATCTACCGATTTTAATGAAATTCAATAGTGTGCTGGGTTGAATGATTTCCTAAAATTTGATATACAGTTCAGAAGACTTCTTTTTGTTGACAAAATTTAAAATTTTTGGGAAAAATAAAGTTTTTTAAATTTTTTTTAATTCTAATCGAATTTTGAATTTTGGCAGAGAACAGAGAAGTTGTTTGCAACTATTGGACAGTATATAAAATTTTATAGAAAACTAGACCGTGTTTTCTAATGAGGGCTATAGTCAAATAGCTATGACCACTAAATTTTGCATAAATATGCCTTCTAAAAATACCAGGCAGTGTATAATTTAAAATTTTGTGACAATCGGTCGCCATTTAACTATAGTTCTTATATATATAACTTCCCCTTTTTATATCTTCAATCAAAAAGATTTGGAGATATGGACCTGTCGTATTACTTTCAATGAGTTTTTACTAACTATTAAGTAAATACAACGAAAAGTATTTAACGTATTACACTGGTCAACAAGAGAAATTACTTTGAAGTCTAACTATTTTATTTCGATGTGTTATGGCCCTCTAATATAAAAATATCCAAAATTTAAAATTTTATGGATTCGATTTTTATCAAAAATTTGTTTACTAAAATTACGGATTTTCACAGAGATCGTTCTATTGATTTGATCATATCTTGGATATGGAATGGCTTATCTAAATTCATTGAAAGAAATTTTCTTTAAGCCTTGATAAGACAATTTTTTCATATGGTCAACGGTTATAGAGTTTTTCACATAAAAATGTAATTTTTTTTTTTTGCAAATTCGAAAAATTTTTATTTTTCAATAATTCCTAAAAAATCGAAAAAGTAAAAAAAAAAATAAAAAGTTAAAAACTTTAAAATACTTTAATGAGACATTTAATGGCATTGCACTTCACTTCATTTACCTTTTTCTTAACAAAATATCTGTTTATGGATAAATTTTCAGGATATGACGTTTATTTTATTTGAAACATTCACATATTTGTGATCATATATTGAAAATGGTATATTTTTTATCATCTTCGATTTTTTATGAATTTTTTAGAAACAAAAAAAAATAAATTAAAAAAAAAAATAAAATTTACAATAAAGTGCAAATAACTCTGAATACGTTAATCATATCAAAAAGTTATCTTAAAAGCACTTAAAAATATTTGTATTTGTTATTCTATTCTGTAATTTTTAGCAAAACCGAAGAATACGTTTTAAAGATATGATAAAATTAATGGGCCTATTGAGAAATGTTAAATTTTATAAAAAAAAATTAAACAATATATCCATAGAGTTTTATATCTCGACCGTTTTTTATAATTAGGAGACCACGACAAATAAAATAATAATAAAATAAGGCTATGCCGAATCTTATATACCCACCATCAAGTTGAGTTAAATTTAGAAACATATCTCATATATCAAATTCAAAACGTGGACCAAATTGGAAAAAAGTTGTTACGCTAGTTGGTATTGTTGGTAAAATATTTGGAATAACTTCGGTTGCAGTAGCTTTATAGTTCAACATTCAAAAGTGTGTAAGGGGTTTCCCTAGTATTTATTGACTTTGAAAAAAATTCGTCATCGTAACCGGGTATGGTTTTACATTAATAAGTTGTTAAATACTTTTCGTTTAGCTTAATTTTTAGTTAGGATAAAAAAATTGATAGTAATACGACAGGTCCATATACTTTGTTAGGAGTTCCCAATGCGTCTACCATATACATAACCTTAATATGCTGCTTGTACCTCAGAATCTTTTTGATTGTAGATATAAAAATATATATATATATATATATATATATATATATATATATATATATAAGAATTATATTTATATAAAGCTTGTAAAATTTAGTGGCAATATCTGTCACAGTTTCTAATTTAATAGCTTTTAACTGGTCCTTGCTAAATATTTTTTGGTTTCCGGGAGTGTTTTTTATATGAAAGCTATAGTCAAATATGGACCGATTCCCGCAAAGTTTTATATACTGACCAATAGTAGCATAAAACTTCTTTATTCAAAATTTAGTCGTCATAGCTATTACAATTGTACTCAATTTATCAGCATTCATGTGTTTCCCGGGACGGCATTATATGGGTGCTCTAACTAAATGTGAACCGATTTTTCCCATTTTCAGTACACAACTTTTGTTACATATCAAAAATACTTTTGTAAAAGGAGCTGTGATGCTATTATCTAACGGACAGACGGACATAAACCCCCTGTTCTTTTTGCACTTTTGTGTTTCCGTAAGTTTTTTATATGGGAGCTATGGCCAAATGGTGACTGATTGTGACAAAATTTTGCACAGTGTCTGGCATTCACATAAGACTTCCTTGTGCTAAATGTAGTGGCCAAAGCTATTACAGTTTATCATGTATTGGCATTTAAGTGAATTTCAGGTGGAATTTAGGCTGTTTCCGTAAATATGAACCGATTTCGATGAAATTTTATATGCTGCCTACCTAGTGCTGATGTAAAACTTGTATATTTTGTCATCATAGCTGTTATAATTTGTCATTTATTAGCATCTTCAGAGATGAAGAATGTTTTTACTAAGTTTCAGTGAGCTAGCTCCTTTCGTTTAGACGTTATCGTGATTTCAACAGACAGACAGATAGACAGACAGACAGACAGACAGACAGACAGACAGACAGACAGACAGACAGACAGACGGACATCGCTCAATCGTCTTAGAATTTCATAAGGATTAAGAATATATATCGTTTTTGGTTTTTGAGCCAATATTAAGGAAATTACAAACGGAATGACAATCTCAATATACCCCCCATTCTTTTTGATGGTGGGTATACAAAGGGGATGTTATATATACATATATATATATATACATATATATATATAAGAATTATAGCCAAATGTTGACCAATTATAACAAAATTTCACACACTGGCTGGTATTTATATAAAGCTTATTTTGCTTATTTGCAAAATTTAGTGGCAATAGCTGTCATAGTTTCTAATTCAATAGATTTTAACTGGTCCTTGCTAAATATTTTTTGGTTTCCGGGAGTGTTTTTTATATGAAGGCTATAGTCAAATATGGACCGATTTCTATAAAATTTAATATACTGACCAATAGTTACATAAAACTTCTTTATTCTTAATTTAGTCGTCATAGCTATTACAATTGTACTCAATTTATCAGCATTCATGTGTTTCCCGGGGCGGGGTTATTTGGGAGCTCTAACTAAATGTGAACCGATTTCGTCCATTTTCAGCACACAACTTTTGTTACATATCCAAAATACTTTTGTAAAATTTTGTATCTCTAGCTTTTGTAAGTTAAGGAGCTGTCGCGCTTTTATCTGACAGACATAAATCTAATTTTCTTTTTGTGTTTCTGTAAGTTTTTTTTATATGGGAGCTATGGTGAAATGGTGACCGATTGTTACAGAATTTTGCACACTGGCTAACATTCACATAAGACTTCCTTTTGTAAAATTTTGTTGCTGTAACCCTGTTAGTTAAGGCGCTGTCGAGCTTTTATCTAACGGACAGACGAACATAAACCCCCTTTTCTTTTTGTATTTTTGTGTTTCCGTAAGTTTTTTATATGGGAGCTATGGTCAAATGATGACCGATTGTGACAAAATTTTGCACTGGCTGGCGTTCACATAAGACTTTCCTGTGCTAAATTTAGTTGCCAAAGCTATTACAGTTTATCATTTATTGGCATTTAAGTGAATTTCAGGTGGAAATTAGGCTGTTTCCGTAAGTTTTTTATATGGGAGCTATAGTTAAATGTGAATCGATTTCGATGAAATTTTATATGCCGCCTAGTGCTTATGTAAAACTTTTAGATACCAAATTTTGTCATCATAGCTATTATAATTTGTCATTTATTAGCAAATAAGCGATTAGCCTAGACGAGATTATACGGGAGCTATGGTCAAATGTTAACCGATTTTACCCAGTTTCAATATCAAAATTTTGTCATAGATGAAGAATATTTCTTCTAAGTTTCAGCCAGCTAGCTCCTTTCGTTTAGGAGTTATCGTGATTTCAACAGACAGACAGACGAACATCGCTCAATCGTCTTAGAATTTCATTAGGATTCAGAATATGCATCAATTTTAATTGTTGAGCCAATATTAAGGAAATTACAAATGGAATGACAATCTCAATATACCCCCCATTCTTTTTGATGGTGGGTATAAAAAAACATAGAGGTGGTCAATTGTAACGCAAGAAGTTTAATTTTGTGGAGTAGTGTTATTAATGTAAAACTATACCCGGTTATGGACCAAATTTTGTGCAAAGTAAATACCAGAAAATCCACTTAGATATGTGAGATTTGTTACACTATTACTTGTTTTTTTTTAATTAGATCTTAAAAAAATCACATGAGCCAGTAAAGGGCATTATATTTTCAGTCATACAATTTAATATATAGAAAACAATACCTTCATATATGTGTATATTAGAGACGGACCTATTTGCATAAACTTTTAAAATATGAAATATATTCTAAAGCATTGCAATCATTGCCAGAGTCCTTTAAAGTGTTTCATAGAATTTAATTTTGAACAACTTTTTGTTCGGAAAAAAATCGACCAGCTCTTGTGCAAATTTGGGTCATCTATGAAAAAACAAATATACTTTAAATAAATAAAATTTAAATATTCTTCACAAAAACTTAACCTTTTACAGAATATCAAAATCATATGATTTTTCTATGAGAACAATAAAATATCCTTGAAAATGCCTGAGATCTTTTCTGAACCAAACAATGTAGAAAAATGGCATTTGTGTATGTTTTTTTTTATTAATTTCTTAAGACGTTTAAATAACAATTAAAAATTATTTTTTTAACACATCAAATATAAGAAAAAAAAACTTAAACACATTCAAAACAGCAAATCTTGCCACTTGACTTAAAGCAAAAATCTCACTAATGAAACAAAAAACAAAATACGAATGAGTGAAAGAGGGATAGAGAGAAGAAAAGAAAAAAGGATATGTTGGCTAACAGCAACAACAATTAACAATGAAAACATTATCCTTATCCTCGTTCATTTACACATACACAAGCACTTGTGTAACAACATGCCTTAGCATTCACAAGTGCTGTTGCAGTTGTTGTTGTTGTAGTTGCTGATGTTGTTTATTTTGTTGCAGTTGTTCTTGATGTGGCCTATGGTTAAGTGGTTGTAGTGCCACTCATGGTGTTGATTCGAAGGGTCTTTTTTTTTTTTTTTTTTTGGTTAAGGTACATCTCTTTAACCTGGCTGTAAGCAAACAATACTCGTAAAGGGCATTGCGAAACAATGAGTGAGGCAAATGTATGTAAAACAACAAAAAAAAAAAAAGTCCCAACTGAAGCAAATGCAGCGAACGAGAACGACTTTTTAATGGGCTATCGGAAATTCTTTTCGAGGGTACTTTACTAACAACTTATAACTTAGCAAGAAAAGTTTTTTGTTTTAATAATTAGTTTAAACAAATTATATGTGGGGGAATTAGTATGCGAATTAAGGATGATATTATTACCTAAAAGAAGCCGTTCTTAAATGGTGGTGCAATAAAAAATTTTATATAAAAAATATTCGATAAAAATTTTTATATGAAAAATCTTCGATAAAAATTTTTACATGGAAAATTTTCTATAAAAATTTTTATATGACAAATTTTCTAGAAAAATTTTTATGTTAAAAATTTTCTATAAAATTTCCTAAAAAAATTTTTATATGAAAAATTCTCTATAAAAATTTTTATATGAAAAATTTTCTATAAAAATTTTCATGTGAAAAATTTTCTAAAAAAATTTTTTTATGAAAAATTTTCTAAAAAAATTTTCTATAATAAAAAATTTTCTATAATTTTTATATCAAAAATTTTCTATAAAAATTTTTATACGAAAAATTTTCTATAAAAATTTTTATATGAAAAATTTTTTATAATAATTTTTATATGAAAAATTTTCTATAAAAATTTGTATAGGCAAAATTTTCTATAAAATTTTTATATGAAAAATTTTCTATCAAAATTTTTATATGAAAAATTTTCTATCAAAATTTTTATGTGAACAATTTTCTAAAAAACTTTTTTTATGAAAAATTTTCTAAAAAAATTTTTATATGAAAAATTTTCTATAAAAATTTTTATAGGCAAAATTTTCATTTATTTTCTATAAAAATTTTTATATGAAAAATTTTCTATAAAAATTTTTATATGAAAAATTTTGTATAAAAATTTGTATATGCAAAATTATGTATAAAAACTTTTATATGGAAAATTTTCTAGAAAATTTTTTATATGGAAAATTTTCTAGAAAAATTTTTATATGGAAAATTTTCTAGAAAAATTTTTATATGAAAAATTTTCAAGAAAAATTTTTATATGGAAAATTTTCTAGAAAAAATTGTATATGAACAATTTTCTAAAAAATGGTTATATGAAAAATTTTGTATAAAAATTTTTATATAAAAAGTTTTCTATAATTTTTATATGAAAAATTTTCTATAAAAATTTTTATACGAAAAATTTTCTATAAAAATTTTTATATGAAAAATTTTTTATAATAATTTTTATATGAAAAATTTTCTATAAAAATTTTTATAGGCAAAATTTTCTATAAAATTTTTATATAAAAAATTTTCTATCAAAATCTTTATATGAAAAATTTTCTAAAAAAAAAAAATTTATATGAAAATGTTTCTATTAAAATTTTTATATGAAAAATTTTCTATTAAAATTTGTATATGAAAATTTTCTATAAAAATTTTTAAATGAAAAGTTTCTATACAAATTTTCATATGAAAAGTATCTATAAAAATTTTTATATGAAAAATTTTCTATAAAAATTTTATATGAACAATTTTCTGCAAAAATTTTTACATGAAAAATTTTGTATAAAAATTTTTAATTGAAAAATTTTCTATAAAAATTTTTAAATAAAAAATTTTCTATAAAAATTTTTATATGAAAAATTTTCTAAAAAAAATTTTAATATAAAAAATTTTCTATAAAAATTTTTAAATGAAAAATTTTCTATAAAAACTTTTATATGAAAAATTTTACGTAAAAATTTTTATATAAAAATTTTCTAACAAAATTTTTATATGAAAAATTTTCTATAAAAATTTTAATATGAAAATTTTCTATAAAAATTTTAATATGAAAATTTTCTATAAAAATTTTTATATGAAAAATTTTCTATAAAAAATTTTAAATGAAAAATTTTCTTTAAAAATTTTCATGTGAAATATTTTCTTAAAAAATTTTCATGTTAAAAATTTTTTATAAAAATTTTTATATGAAAAATTTTCTATAAAAATTTTTATATGAAAAATTTTCTATAAAAATTTTTATATGAAAAATTTTCTATAAAAATTTTTATATGAAAAATTTTCTATAAAAATTTTTATATGAAAAATTTTCTATAAAAATTTTACATGAAAAATTTTTTATACAAATTTTTGTATGAAAAATTTTCTATAAAAATTTTAATATGAAAAATTTTTATATGAAAAATTTTTTACAAAAATTTTTATATGAAAAATTTTTTACAAAAATTTTTATATGAAAAATTTTCTATAAAAATTTTTATATGAAAAATTTTCTATAAAAATTTTTATATGAAAAATTTTCTATAAAAATTTTTATATGAAAAATTTTCTATAAAAATTTTTATATGAAAAATTTTCTATAAAAATTTTTATATGAAAAATTTTCTATAAAAATTTTTATATGAAAAATTTTCTATAAAAATTTTTATATGAAAAATTTTCTATAAAAATTTTACATGAAAAATTTTTTATACAAATTTTTGTATGAAAAATTTTCTATAAAAATTTTAATATGAAAAATTTTTATATGAAAAATTTTTTACAAAAATTTTTATATGAAAAATTTTCTATAAAAATTTTTATATGAAAAATTTTCTATAAAAATTTTTATATGAAAAATTTTCTATAAAAATTTTTATATGAAAAATTTTCGATAAAAATTTTTATATGAAAAATTTTCTATAAAAATTTTTATATGAAAAATTTTCTATAAAAATTTTTATATGAAAAATTTTCTATAAAAATTTTTATATGAAAAATTTTCTATAAAAATTTTTATATAAAAAATTTTCTATAAAAATTTTTATATGAAAAATTTTCTATAAACATTTTTATATAAAAAATTTTTCTATAAAATTTTTATATAAAAAATTTTCTATAAAAATTTGTATATGAAAAATTTTCTATAAAAATTTTTATATAAAAAATTTTATATCAAAATTTTTATATGAAAAATTTTCTATAAAAATTTTTATATGAAAAATTTTCTATAAAAATTTTTATATGAAAAATTTTCTATAAACATTTTTATATAAAAAATTTTTCTATAAAATTTTTATATAAAAAATTTTCTATAAAAATTTGTATATGAAAAATTTTCTATAAAAATTTTTATATAAAAAATTTGATATCAAAATTTTTATATGAAAAATTTTCTATAAAAATTTTTATATGAAAAATTTTCTATAAAAATTTTTATATGAAAAATTTTCTATAAAAATTTTTATATGAAAAATTTTCTATAAAAATTTTTATATGAAAAATTTTCTATAAAAATTTGCATATAAAAAATTTTCTATAAAAATTTTTATTTGAAAAATTTTCTCAACAAATTTTTATATGACAAATTTTCTCTAAAAATATTTATATGACAAATTTTCCATAAAAATTTTTATATGAAAAACTTTCTATAAAAATTTTTATATGAAAAATTTTCTATAAAAATTTTATATGAACAATTTTCTATAAAAATGTTTATATGATAATTTATAATATTCTATAAAAATTTCTATATAAAAAATTGTATGGCTTTAATTGCTAAAGATGTAGAGACTAGAATGTTCGATATCTTGTAGGGTCACATCAAAATCAAGGAAACCACTTCTTTACTTTCGATATAGATCGAAAACTCAGACTTTTAAGCAAATATTGTGAAGTATACTTTAGAGATGTTCAAAGTTACTTCGATGCAAAAAGTTTATTGAAATTTGGTATCCATTTGGATTTGTTTTTTAAAACATAAAGTTCAATCAAAACTCTTTTACTATTGTTTATCTTTTGACAAACAACTTCAAAAAAAATATAATTAAACTGTGCATCTTTTAAATAATTTTGATTATCCTTAAAGTATGCTATACAATTGTTTTTAAAATATCTAAGATTTCGATCGATATCGAATGCGCTAATTTGGCCTCTGAATTTTTTGTCTGATTTTTAATTAATAACTTATAAATAGATTCAAAATCTTATATCACAAGTTGAACAGAATTATATTACAAAGAGGACAATCCATTCCCATATCCAGACCAACACACAGAAATGCATGTAGGGTATCATACCGACGTTTTGAAAAATGTCATCTTTACATTAGAATGTTCCATGGCGACTAGTTCATATAATAATGCAGCAGATGATAAATTATGAACATAAAATATATATATGAAAACTTGTAGGAAGTTCAAGAGAAAAAAAAAAAACAACAGCATTACAAAACGTGTTAAACTATGTCACTTTTAAACAAAAAAAAAATAAAAGTTGGCAAAACAAAAATATGAAATTCATTATTCAGGTGATGATGATTGTTCTACCAAGGCCCTTACTATTTTTATTTTATTGAAATTGGTTTGAAAAGTAAAATAGAAAAATCCAAAAACTGACAAATTTACAAATAAACCCTTTTGCTATTTTGTAACTACATATATGGATGTATTCAACTTTGGAGGCATTTGACAAAGCAAGAGCCAAAATATTTGAAATATCATCAAAAAAATACCAATGTTCCTTTTGAGGGGGGTACACTTTGCACGAATTTTGCTTCCATACAACTTGAATCGCTCTTATAAATATAATTTTTCCCAAAAAAAACAATTCCACTTACAAAAACCCTGGTTTCATTCCGAAAAAAATAGGAAATTTTTCAAAAATTTACTTTTTATAGGAAATTTTTCAAAAATTTACTTTTTATAGGAAATTTTTCAAAAATTTACTTTTTATATGAAATTTTTTAAAAATTTACTTTTTATAGGAAATTTTTTAAAAATTTACTTTTTGTAGAAATTTTTCAAAAATTTACTGTTTATAGGAATTTTTTCAAAAATTTACTTTTTATAGGAAATTTTTCAAAAATTTACTTTTTATAGGAAATTTTTCAAAAATTTACTTTTTATAGGAAATTTTTCAAAAATTTACTTTTTATATGAAATTTTTTAAAAATTTACTTTTTATAGGAAATTTTTCAAAAATTTACCTTTTATGGGAAATTTTTCAAAACTTTACTTTCTATAGGAAATTTTTCAAAAATTTACTTTTTATAGGAAATTTTTCTAAAATTTACTTTTTATAGGAAATTTTTCTAAAATTTATTTTTATAGGAATCTTTTCAAAAATTTACTGTTTTTTAGGAAATTTTTCAAAAATTTACTTTTTATAGGAAATTTCTCAAAAATTTACTTTTTATAGGAAATTTCTCAAAAATTTACTTTTTACACGAAATTTTTCAAAAATTTACTTTTTATTGGAAATTTTTCAAAAAATTTACTTTTTATAGGAAATTTTTCAACAATTTACTTTTTATAGGAAATTTTCCAAACATTTACTTTTAATAGGAAATTTTTCAAAAATTTACTTTTTATAGGAAATTTTTCAAAAATTTACTTTTTATAGGAAATTTTTCAAAAATTTACTTTTTATAGGAAATTTTTCAAAAATTTGCTGTTTTTTAGGATATTTTTCAAAAATTTACTTTTTATAGGAAATTTTTCAAAAATTTATTTTTTATAGGAAATTTGTCTAAAGTTTATTTTTTATAGGAATCTTTTCAAAAATTTACTGTTTTTTAGGAAATTTTTCAAAAATTTACTTTTTATAGGAAATTTGTCTAAAATTTATTTTTTATAGGAATCTTTTCAAAAATTTACTGTTTTTTAGGAAATTTTTCAAAAATTTACTTTTTATAGAAAATTTTTCAAAAATGTACTTTTATAGGAATTTTTTCAAAAATTTACTTTTTATTGGAAATTTTTTAAAAATTTACTTTTTATAGGAAATTTTTAAAAAATTTACTTTTTATAGGAAATTTTTCAAAAATTTACTTTTTATGGGAAATTTTTCAAAAATTTACTTTTTATAGGAAATTTTTCAAAAATTTACTTTTTATAGGAAATTTTTCAAAAATTTACTTTTTATAGGAAATTTTTCAAAAATTTACTTTTTATTGGAAATTTTTTAAAAATTTACTTTTTATAGGAAATTTTTAAAAAATTTACTTTTTATAGGAAATTTTTCAAAAATTTACTTTTTATGGGAAATTTTTCAAAAATTTACTTTTTATAGGAAATTTTTCAAAAATTTACTTTTTATAGGAAATTTTTCAAAAATTTACTTTTTATAGGAAATTTTTCAAAAATTTACTTTTTATGGGAAATTTTTCAAAAATTTACTTTTTATAGGAAATTTTTCAAAAATTTACTTTTTATAGGAAATTTTTCAAAAATTTACTTTTTATAGGAAATTTTTCAAAAATTTACTTTTTATAGGAAATTTTTCAAAAATTTTTTATCAACAGTCAATTTTCAAAAAAAATTTCCCCTGGTTATTTGTGGGTTAATTTCTACAAAAAAGCTTTTGGAAGTATATTTCAGCACTCATGTTATACAAGTTTAAGTAGTTGTTTGTCAGTTTAAAACTAGAACCATTTTGAACCTATGGGTACGCAAGGGTTAATTTGTATAAACGTGTAATTAAAGGCTTCTGTGAACGATTTGTTGAGTTTTTATTCAAATATAATGATAAAAATATGTAATTTTTAGTAAATGACCATATTTACTTTTGACCCTGGTAATAATAGGGTTAATGACATCCGATTTCAACCAAAGTTCTAATATATATTTCTACCTATCAAAGCAATAATAATTACAGTTTTGTATATAAAAACAGCTAATATACAACAATTCACTTGCTTTTTTCATAATTTTGGTGAAAAAATTGGATTTTTGTCCAAATCCTTTGACTTTAAGTCGCAGGTGCGGCTAAGCCGTTAGATATATCGATTTATGTCTTTCGTTGTGCTAATCTGCAGGGTGTTTTTATTAACACTCTGGAAATTTTTTTAGGCTTTTCGAATTCGTTTAACAAACTAAATATTGAAAAAATCAAAAAAGGAGTTTTGAAAACGGCACGAAAAAAATATTTTTTTCGTCCTATGCGAAAATGACTTAACGTTAACCCATTGCTTATTTTTCCCATATGACTGGCATGTCCAAACTTTGTAGCTTGTGTTGGCCTCAGTTATTTACTTGACTTCCCATTTACACGTTGATAGTGTTGTATAAATACAAGTTTTGATAGTATTTGTTTATAAACCTACTATTGTAATTGTATGTGTTTCTAAGAGACCTAAATTGACTTGATGTAAAAAAAAACTGGCAAAATAAGATATGATTTATCATTTCTAGACTTACCCAGCAAAACTTTTCATTACCAAATAATGAGTTAAACAGCTAAACTATTGAACACGAACTACTTACTCATTCGCTGTTTAAGTCATTAGTACCTGGTAGACCGAGCCTTGCTCGGAGCTTTATGATAAGCATTTTGAGGAAAATTTTAAAGTTTTTATATATTTTATATTATAAAGTGCTAAAATAAATTTAGAGGAAAGACATCGTAGAAATATTCAGTTAATTTTGAATTATTTTAATTATTTTGTCCGACCAACACATAGTTTGCATAGTTTACAGTTTAACTCATTTTGAATAATTTTGGAAATTATTCATATCAACAGAAACCTCTGTCGACTCATGCGCAACAACTTTGCTAAAGATTATAGTCTGATCAAATGCACAGTTTACGATTTAATTCATTTTGAGTAGTTTTCTGTGGCGCCACCTGTCGAACTTTGCTTATTCCAATTCATAAAGATACCCACTGTCCAAATTTTATCAAAATCGTTAGAGCCGTTTTCGAGATAGCCATTCTATATATATATATATATATATATATATATATATATATATAGTACTTTGAGGTATAGCATTTTGAGGCAAATTTGAAAGTTTTTATATATTTTATAAAGTTAATTTTGAATTATTTTATTTATTTTGTCCGACCAACACATAGTTTACAGTTTAACTCATTTTAATAATTTTGGAAATTGGTCATACCAACAGAAACCTCCGTCGACAACAACTTTGCTAAAGATTATAGTCTGATCAAATGCACAGTAACAACTTTGCTTATGATTACAACATGATCAAATGCACAGTTTACGATTTAATTCACTTTGAGTAATTTTCTGTGGCGCCACCTGTCGGACGTTGCTCATTCCAATTCATAAACCTTCGTCGGCTTATCCGCAACAACTTTGCTAAAGATTATAGCATGATTAAATGTACAGCTTACGATTAAATTGACTTTGAGTAAATTTCAGTAGCGCCACCTGTCGAAATTTCTTCATACTAACTAAGAAACCTTCGTCGGCTCATGTGCAACAACTTTGCTAACGATTGTAGCATGATCAAATGTACAGTTTACGATTTAATTAATTTTTAGCAATTTTAAGTGACGCCATCTATCGGAAATTAGTTTTATCAACTTTAAAACCTTCGCCGGCTATTCCACAACATCTTCGCTAAAGAGCATAACATGATCAAATGCACAGTTTACTATTCTATAAAGAACATACATACAGACAAACATTCAGTTGTTTAAATTACTAATTTTTTCACCTTTTTATCCCCTAATTTCAAAAAAGTTCCATATCCATATTTGGTACTTCTTTGGTACCAATTGAATTCGGTACATTTTTTAAAACGCAGTTAACATAATGTTTCTATTCATATTACTTTTTGAGATGTTAAGTTATCATTTTATCCCTTTTTTACCCATTTTGGCCCCAAAATCAAAAAAGCACCAAATACGTGTTTAAAGTTTCTTTCACATCTATTGATTGCAGTACAAAGTTTCTTTCTATATTCCTTAGTTTAAATATAAGAGTGGGTTAAAAAGGTACCAAAAAAAGTATTTTCACCCTTTTTTACCCCTTATCGGACATAGTTTCAAAAAAGTACCAAACACCTGTCCATTAATTTTCATAGCTGTTTAAAACATAATTTAAATTTTGTTTCTATACCTATTAGTTAAGGAGATATAGCGTTTTCGATTTTTTCCCCTTTTTACCCGTTTTTATCCTCTTAGAGGCAAAGGTTCCAAAAGTCCATCCTTCTTCGACCTATACATCAAAAAAGATACCCACTGTCCAAATTTTATGAAAATCGTTAGAGCCGTTTTCGAGATAGTCATTCTCTATATATATATATATATATATATATATATATATATATATATATATATATATATACAATTATTGCTCGTTTAAGAATATAAGATATATATATATATATATATATATATATATATATATACAATTATTGCTCGTTTAAGAATATAAGATATTAACATGGGGATGTCATTGGAGGCAAGTACTTATCAATTGCAGAAAAGTAATGACTTGGCTCAGCAATTGGAAAACAACAACAAAAACTTTTTGTTGTTGTTGTTGTTTTGTTTAAAAAATATATTTTTAAACGAAATACAACATTTTTTTATGACCCGATGGGGGCTCGAACTCAGACCCCTACGACTGCTAGGCGGAAACTTTTCCACTGAGCTACTTCATATGTTGAAAACTTAGCAGCTTATAATTAATATATACAATTTTTATTTTTAGATCCAAAATCATGTGACAATAATTTTGTTTTTCCCTGCTTTTTTGCTTTGTTGTGATTTTTGGAAAAATATTTCTATACGATTTTTTGTAAATAAAGAAGTTTTTTTAATTATTTTAAAATTTAAATCTTCCTTTTTGTATAAGTTTTTATATAAGTTAAATGGCCTATAGTTACTGTTAAGTCAAAGTCCGAGCATATAAATATAATATAATTTCCATGGACATCGATCTTGTTCGAATATTCTCCAATTTTATAGGCCTATTCAAATAATTTGCATCTACTTTCCATCGAAATTTTGGACGCCCTCTTCAACATTAAGTTGTGTGACATTTTTATTCTAATTTTATCCTTTTCATAGTAATTGTTTTTTCCAAGAGAGGTTTACTAGACCGTCGTCCTAACCCATTTTTTATCGATCTTATAGTACAACTCTAGGTAAATGTTAGCTCACTACATTAAGGGGTGTTAAACTAGTTCCTCGGGTGATACCACGAGGAGGTCACTGCCCACAGTTGAGATGAAGGATGACCCAGATAAGTTGGGCTTACCAAGATAAAACCAATCAGAACCGTGTTTGGTATCCAACATCCCCTATATAATCAAAATTGACTCATGGTGGTATTTTTTCATTACCGTGAGTTTGTTTTTCAAAATGTGTTTTACAGAAGGTCATATTTAAGTACTTAAAATTTAAAAATCATTTAAAAAGACTCTTTTAATAAAAAAAAATTAAAAAAAATTGTTGGTCTTGGTGGGATTTGAACCGGGGCCATTCAGTTCAAATTGCCATCTTAATTACAAATAAGTACTTCTGTAATAACTTATTAGTTATTCGGAGGGTATGTTGTAGTCATTACAAGGTAACCAGTTATCAGACTATTTTATTTGCCATTACCAAAGTTTTGCTGGGTATAACTACTTAATAGTTTAATTTCGTTAAAATATAAAAATATTTACTTAGTTTTTTCCATATTCAAAAATTTGTAATTTTTCTTTTTTGAAAATTTTATTAAACAAATGTTAGAAATTTGACTTTCTCTCATCGGCGTGTGTTAAGAAACATATATAAGACAAAACAACTCGATGTCGATATCTTCAATAGTTGATGTAGGGGATGTTGGATACCAATTAATGGATCTGATTGGTCTTAACTTGTTAAGCCCAGACTTATCTTGGTTCATTCTTCACCTCAACTGTAGACGCTGAGCTCCTCGTGGTATCACTTGGGTAACTAAGCTAACATCTGTTAAAATAGCGAGCTCCTCATTTAAGAACCATGAAAATATGGGTTGGGACGACTGCACAAATTTAAATTTTGACGACTATGGAAAACGAAAAAAGAACCATGATTTTAGGATCAGCACCTGGAACATCCGAACGCTTTATAGAGTAGATGCTTTGATCCAGTTGATGGAGTTGCCACGGCGTCGCCAAGAATGCGTGATCTAGTCTCCAGGTGAACCCCAGTAAACGAAAGGATAGCGACAATACTTCTATCTGAGCCTGATTTGTGCTTACGCTCCTATAGAGGAGAAATCTGATGATATAAAAGAAGCCTTTTATGATCAACTTGAGAAAGTGTACGATAACTGCCCCAATCAAAATAATGTACGAGTTAAAAACCCCTACGAAGCTAATAAGGTTATGCAGGATGACACTAACTAACACAAGCTCATCAGTTAAAATAGGTAAGAACCTGTGGAAGTCCTGTGTAACTAAACGGGAATGCAGGCAAGGCGATAGCTTATCATGCGATCTCCTTAATATTGTGATCGAGATAATCCTGCGAGATGTTTAAGTTAATACATCTGAAACAATTTTCAACAGAAAACACATGCCATTCGCTTTTACCGATGACATTGCTATCACGGGAGGCACATTGACATTGGTCCTTTTAGCACCCACCAAGCCACAAGTATACAATTATAAAGGTAGTATTTGTTGAGTGTTACTTCTCTTAAAAGCAGCTATAAAATTTATCATTTAAAGGTAAACTCTTAAAACAAATCAAATAAATTTAAAACTAGTAGCGCCATCTATGTGCTATGATCTCTTCAGAACAACTGTTCAAAAAAAAAAAAAAAACAAGTAAGAAAGTGCTATAGTCGGTCAAGCCTGACCACACCATACCCTTCACCTCTATAGTCAAAGGTGTTATTTTTCTTGTATAAATATTTGCTAAATTTTGCCATCATACAAACATTTTCTCAAGTCTTATATATTTAAGCTGTTTCCGTCATTTGGACTTATATCTCGAAATTAGGCAAATTTATTACAAATGTTACAAAAATTATGTATGCAAAAAATATACTTAAAATTCTCATTTTCTTCAGATTTACTAGCGTTTTAGTTATTTTTGTCTCATTCTGCGAGACAGAAGTTTGTATGGGAGCCATGGTCAAATGTGGACCGATTTCAACGAAATTTGGTGCAGTGATTTTCATTTATATAAGCATTATTTGTTTTAAGTTTCATGAAAAAATATTTATATTTGTGGCCAATATATCAATTCCGGGAAGTGGTACCTATGGGAGTTACCATAAATAATGGACCGATTTTGACGAATTTCAATAGCCATGGTTCCAAAAAAAATGATCTGTGCCAAATTTCATCAAATTATCTTTAGAATTGCGATCTGTACTTTAATTATATGGTTTATATGGGGGTCCAACCAGACGGACGGAGGGACTGACATCGCTAAATCGACTAATAAAGTGATTCTAAGCCTATTGTTATCCTTAAAGGTGTATCTAAGGCAAATATTTCTATTATTTTCATACATCAGCACAAACTTATAATACCCTTTCCACCTATGGTGGTGAAGGGTATAATTATAAGATGATTCGAACTCAACATTTTTATACCCTTCACCACCAAAGATGGTGAATTGATATTTTGGCTATAAACATCAATATTTTTTGAAAATTAAAACAAATTATTCTTATGTACACCAAAACCAGTGTACCAAATTTCGTTGAAATCGGTCCACATTTGACCATAGCTCCCATACAAACTCTTCTATCTCTTAAACGCTCATAAATCTGAAGATAATAAGAATTTTGACTCTTTTTTTTTGCACATATAATTTTTGTAAAAACTGTAATCAATTTGCCAAAATTCGACATAATGGATCCGCATTTGACCCTAGCTCTAACATAAGTCCAAATGACGGAAAAAGCTTAAATATATAAGTTTTGAGAAAATGTTTGTATGAAGGCAAAAATTTAGCAAATATTTGTCTTTATACAGGAAAAAGAACACCTTTGAGCTTAGTGGTGAAGGGTATCATATGGTTGGGCTTGACCGACCAGAGAACTCTCCTACTTATTTACTTATGTCTTTTGTGACCTAAATGAATTTTTTTTTTATTTTTTATACCTCAAGCTAAAATTTTCATTTTGACAAACAATGTCTGTGAATGCGAACATGAGTGCAAGTGTGCCTCATAATTATGGCAAATTGATTTGTAACCTTAAGGGACGTTTGTTCACAACTGAACTCAACATGCAACAAATTTTTGACGTCTTTTTTTTTGTTTCATTCTACTCGTTTTGTACACATGCCTTTGCCATCACTGACAAGAAAGTAAAATGTGTGTATTATCGGAAATAGGAAACAATGAAATGTTTAAGTAAAGAAAAAACTGGGTGATTAACTTGGGGTGGTATAAATGGATATATTGTATTGTATATATATATATATATATATATATATATATATATATATATATATATATATATATATATATATATATATATATATATATATATATATATTTATATATATATATATATATATCTTATATTCTTAAACGAGCAATAATTGTATGTATATATATATATATAGAATGACTATCTCGAAAACGGCTCTAACGATTTTGATAAAATTTGGACAGTGAGTATCTTTTTTAATGTATAGGTCGAAGAAGAAGGGACTTTTGGAACCTTTGCCTCTAAGAGGGTAAAAACGGGTAAAAAGGGGAAAAAATTGAAAACGCTATATCTCCTTAAGTAATAGGTATAAAAACAAAAATTAAATTACATTTTAAACAGCTATGAAAATAAACGGACAGGTGTTTGGTACTTTTTCAACTATGTCCGATAAGGGGTAAAAAAGCGTGAAAATAGTTTTTTTTGGTACCTTTTTAACCCACTCTTATATTTTAAACTAAGAAATATAGAAATAAACTTTGTACTGCAATCAATAGATATGAAAGAAATATTGTACACGTATTTGGTACTTTTTTGATTTTGTGGCCAAAATGTGTAAAAAAGGGATAAACTGATGACTTAACATCTACAAAAGTAATATGAATAGGAAAATGATGTTAACTGCTTTCTAATAAAATGTACCGAATTCAATTGGTACCAAAGAAGTACCAATTATGCATATGGAACTTTTTGAAATTAGGGGATAAAATGGGGAAAAAATTAGTAATGTTATAACTTTAAAACAAATGAATGTTTGTCTGTATGTATGTTCTTTATAGAATAGTAAACTGTGAATTTGATCATGTTATGCTCTTTAGCAAAGATGTTGCGGATAAGCCGCTGGAGGTTTTTAAGTTGGTAAACCAAATTTCCGACAGGTGGCGCCACTGAAAATTACTAAAAATTAATTAAATCGTAAACTGTACATTTGATCATACTATGATCTTTTGCAAAGTTGTAGCGCATGAGCCGGCGAATGCTTTTTAATTGGTGTGAATAATTTCCGACAGGTGGCGCTACTGAAAATTACTCAAAGTCAATTTAATCGTAAACTGTACATATAATCATGCTATAATCCTTAGCAATGTAGTTGCACATGAGCCGACGAAGGTTTCTTAGTTGGTATGAAGAAATTTCGACAGGTGGCGCCACTGAAATTTACTTAAAGTCAATTTAAGCTTAAACTGTACATTTAATCATGCTGTAATTTTTAGCAAAGTTATTGCGGATAATCCGACGAAGGTTTATTAATTGGAATGACCAAAGTCCGACAGGTGGCGCCACTGAAAATTACTCAAAATGAATTAAATCGTAAACTGTGCATTTGATCAGACTATAAGTGAATTAAATCATAAAGTGTGCATTTGATCATGTTATGATCATAAGCAAAGTTGTTACGCATAAGCAGATGAAGGTCTTAGTGGTATGAACGACTTCAGGCGGCGCCACTGAAAACTACTCAAAATGAATTAAATCGTAAACTGTGCATTTGATCAGACTATAATCTTTAGCAAAGTTGTTGCGCATGAGTCGACGGAGGTTTCTGTTGGTATGACCAATTTTCAAAATTATTTAAAATGACTTAAACTGTAACTGTATAAAATAAAATATATAAAAACTTTAAATTTTGCCTCAAAATGCTTATCATAAAGCCCCGAGCAAGGCTCGGTCAACTAGGTACTATATATATATATATATATAATTTCGTTTAGGGTAGCTAAGGTATTTAAACTCGTTCTAGGCAGGAATAAAAACTTACTGTTATGTGTCTCTTAATCTACTTAAGAAAAAGTGTTCAAATTTTATACAGCCATCCATTTCATAAATTAGTGAGTTGACAAGGAGCAGGATAGGAGCAGAGGGAGTTTCGTCTCTCCCAGCATAAGAACATAATGTTAAGAAGAAAGAAAAGTTTACAAAGTAAAGGTGTCTCACTAGTTCCAGAAAGAGCATTCGTCTGCATTTAAACTAGAAACTACATGCTTGCACGGAAACTCTTGATTCTTAACTTTGGGCCTATATAGAGCTTACTTTGCACTTTTGCCTGAGCATATTTTTATTCGCTTCTAATGAGTTACCCGCTTAAGAAGTTTCAGATTTATTTCCTACTTTTTTTGAACCAATAAATTAAGGAATTTAATATAGCATAAAGTATACATCTTACGAGTATATTCAAAATTTATGCCTAAATGATCGAGAGTATTTAATAGAGTGACACAAGTCAAAATTATTATAAAACAACCTAACATATTTTTAATATCAGCAAAATGGTCTTTATTGGAAAGAAAATTTTATAAAATTTGTATTTAACCCTCTGCGACTGACGTGCAAATTTTTTGCTATTATATTAAACAAGTTGATTGCCAGTCACCACTTCCATATCTGTTATTTCAAGATCCGAATTGTACAACTAATAAAACTCTTTTTGTAAAAAAATAAAAATTATAATTTTTTAACCTACCATCGAAAAGAATGGGGCGTATATTGAGATTATCATTCCGTTTGTTATTTCCTTAGTATTGGCCCAAAAACCAAAAGGGATATATATTCTGAATCCTTATCGAATTCTAAGACGATTGAGCAATGTCCGTCTCTCTGTCTGCCTGTCTTTCTGTCTGTCTGTCTGTATGTATGTCTGTTGAAAGCACGATAACGACTAAACGAAAGGGGTTAGGTCACTGAAACTTGGCAAAGGCATTCTTCATTTCTGGGAAAATTTTGGTATTGAAATTGCTCAGAATCGGTTTAAATTTGACCATAGCTCCCGAAAAACCTCGCCTATTCTAATCGCTTAGTTGCTAAAAAATGATAAGTTATGATGATAAATTATATAGATAATAAATACACATAGAATTTCATCGAAATCGGTTCACATTTAGCCATAGCTCCCATGAAAAACACTTATGGAAACAGCTTAAATTCCACCTAAAATATACTTAAAAGCGAATAAATAACAAGTAAGAAAGTGCTATAGTCGGTCAAGTTCGACCATCCGATACCCTTCACCGCTAAGGTCAAAGGTGTTCTTTTTCCTGTATAAAGACAAATATTTGCTAAATTTTGCTATCACACAAATATTTTCTCAAAACTTATATATTTAAGCTGTTTCCGTCATTTGGACTTATATGAAAGCTAGGGTTAAATGTGAACCGATTATCTCGAAATTTGGAAAATTGATTACAGTAGTTACAAAAATTATGTACGCAGAATTTCATTATCTTCTGATATACTAGCGTTTTAGTGATTTTTGTCTTATTTAGCGCTTTTTGAAAGAATAATTTGTATGGGAGCTATAGTCAAATGTGGACCAATTTCAACGAAATTTGGTACGGAGATTTAGTTTTACATAAATTAAATTTCATGAAAAAATATTGATATTTGTGGCCAATATATCAATTCCGGGAAGTGGGGCCTATGGGAGGTATCATTAATAATCTACCGATTATAATGAATTTTAATAGCCATGGTCCTTCTATCAAAATGTGCCAAATTTCATCAAATTATCTTTAGAATTGCGACCTGTACTTTGATTACATGGTTTACATGGTGGTCCAGCCAGCCAGCCAGACGGACGGACTGACATCGCTAAATCGACTCAGAAATTGATTCTTAGTCTATATAAAAGATGGGTCTAAGACAAATATTTCTATGCGTTACATACATCAGCACAAACTTATAATACCCTTTCCACTTATGCTGGTGAAGGGTATAATTAACATACACGAGTTAATCCATTTAAAAACGGATCATTTCGGAAAAACTACACTACTTTTTTGGTTTTAACGAAATGTCAAAGATTTTTTAGGGTTATAATTTTACCCTGAAAATTCGTCTCCTTTTCAATATACCTAAAAATATGCAGCAACCAAATTTACTTTAGAATACAAAAATGATAAAATAAGACATTATTTACCATTTTAAGCCTTGTAGTACTAAATTGATCTCCCTATGGGCCCACTTTTTTGGTTTTTATATTATATTATTGATATTATAATCCATATTAGGTAAACTTGGTCGAAAACTTTCAAAGAGATATTTGTGATAAAATTTCAACAAAAAAATAAGAAATCTAGAAGAAAAAGTATGTAGCGAATCTGACACTTGTTTACACGATTTCATTTAAATTTTAATATGTTAAATTCATTTGAAGAAATTGGAGTTGATATGTGATTAATTATTCATCTTTTTCACAAATTGGAACACTTTAACCGACGACGGTTCCATCAGCAACAGCAATTTTAAAAAATTTTTACTTGCTTAAATTTGATTTAAATATTCAAAATTTGTTGGCACAAGAGAGTCTTTATGACCCATTTTTGGTACCTAGACGCATTCAGATTCTGTTGGTGTGTTCACAAAAGTGGTTTAGCTTTACCGTGGCTACAATTTTTCCAAATATAGTGTAGGAAAAACCAGGATTTCCCAAAAGTTATGATCAAAAAATTAAAAACAAAAGGATTTTTCTATAACTTTAAAAAAATACATTTTTATCATATTTTATGGAGCCGATTAGCTATTTGGTAAAAACTGATGACACCTTTTAGGCATCATGCAAATATTGGGAAACTTTGGAGGCCCATACAAATAAAACGGTCATTTAATTGACCAAATTGAGTATAGGGGTTTACTGGATTTTGATAGTAGAATTGAACCCATATACTTACTTGTACTACTGAAGACTCTACAAACTGACTGATAAGGTTTAAATACTATTTATACCCTTCACCACCATAGGTGGAAAGGTTATTATAAGTTTGTGCTGATGTATGTAACGCATAGAAATATTTGTCTTAGACCCATTTTTTAGTATACCAATAGGCTTAGAATCACTTTCTGAGTCGAGTTAGCGATGTCCGTCCGTCCGTCCATCCGTCTGGCTGGCTGGCTGGACCCCCATGTAAACCTTGTAATCAAACTACGGGTCGCACTTCTAAAGATAATTTGATGAAATTTAGCACACATAATTTTTTTGATAATGGGACCACGGCTATTGAAATTCGTCAACATCAGTCAATTATTTATGGTACCTCCCATAGGTCCCACTTCCCGGAATTGACATATTGGCCACAAAATATTTTTGTATGAAATTTAAAACAAAAACTGCTGATATAAACCTAAATGACTGTACTAAATTTCGTTGAAATCGGTCTACATTTGACCATAGATCCCATACAAACTCTTTTCTCAAAACACACTAAATGAGACAAAATACACTAAAACGCTCGTATTTTTTGCAAACATTAATTTTGGTAACAACTGTAATGAATTAGCCAAATTTCGAGATAATCGGTTCACATTTGACCCTAGCTCTCATATAAGTCCAAATGACGGAAACAGCTTAAATATATAAGTTTTGAGAAAATGTTTGTATGATTGCAAAATTTAACAGGAAAAATACCAACTTTGAACTTAGTGGTGAAGGGTATTGTATGGTCGGGCTTGACCGACTATAGCACTTTCTTACTTGTTTTTTTAGTAATAACGAATGACTAAACATATACAAATTATTTACCCTGAAAAATTTATAAATATGTATCATGATATTGAGAAGAGGAAGGACGAGGAAAAGCACTTTATCATCTGTTGACGTAATCGTATGCAAATATTGATGATTGTACTCATTCATATTTTAGCAAACAAAAAAAAAAACTGACAAACTGACAGATAGATAGACATAATAGTATACAATACATCGCCTACGCCTTAAAATAGTAATTTTTAATAATGTACATAACAGCATTAGGGTTATTCATATAATTTTATAAATGAAATAAAAACTGCTTAACTTTTTAAAATAAAAAAATTATCAAATATTTTAGATGAAATATATTTTTATACCTTCACCGCCATAGATGGAAAGGGTATTATAAGTTTGTGCTGATGTATGTAACGCATAAAAATATTTGTCTTAGACCTAACTTTTAGAATACCAATAGACTCAGAATCACTTTCTGTGTCGATGAAGCGATGTCAGTCCGTCCGTCCGTCTGTCCGTCCTGGCTGGACCCCCATGTAAACCTTATAATCAAAGTACTGGTCTCAGTTCTAAAGATAATTTGATGAATATTGAAATCCGTCAAAATCGGTCCATTTTTATGGTACCTCTCATAGGCCCCACTTCCCAGAATTGATATATTGGCCACACGTATCAATATTTTTTCATGAAATTTAAAACAAATAATCCTTATGTAAACTAAAATCACTGTACCAAATGTGGTTGAAATCGGTCCATAGTTGACCATAACTCCCATACAAAATCTTCTATCAAAACGCACTAAATGAGACAAAAATCACTAAAACGCTCGTAAAGCTGAAGAAACCGAGAATTTTAAGTTTTTTTACATACATAATTTTTGTAAAAACTGTAATCAATTTGCCAAATTTCGAAAAAAAAATCGGTCCACATTTGACCCTAGCTCCCATATAAGTCCAAAGGACGGAAACAGATTAAATATAAAAGTTTCGAGAAAATGTTTGTGTGATGGCAAAAATTTAGAAAATATTTGTCTTTATAAAAAAAAATAACAACTTTGACCTTAGAGGTGAAGGGTGTCGTATGGTTGGGCTTGACTGACTATAGCATTTTCTTACTTGTTTTTTTTTTATATAAACTTTAAACACTTCTTTATCGTAAAATATTTTTGCTCTTTTTTTAAAAAACTTTAAATTAAGAAAATCGGTTTTTATATAGACCAGATATTAGTAAAAAATCGGTACAGTATCTGACAAAAATTAAAAATTAAATTTTTAGAAGTCTTCTAAACCGTAAGAGTTATCATATGCATGTAGCGATGTTTTTTGTAGACCTTGATCTATATATTTGTTATATAGTATGATTTTTTAAATCGGTTGGGAAATAACAATTATATATCGTTTTAAGTGATTTATGAGTCCGAGGTGCCCTACTTTGGTGGCCGATTGTGCCGCTCCAGTACAATCTAGGCTTTCAAAACTTAAGCTCCCCAACACTTCTGCTATATTAACATAATTTTTTTTATCCGCCCAACGGTTTAGAAGTTACAGAATTATTTCTATTTTTAAACCATCCCATTGTGCAATGCTACACGAAAAAAATAACCATATGGGCATTTCCTGGTGCCTTGAACGTACCTTCGTTCTCTTTTGATGTATAAAAAATTTTTATTGTTGCGATTCGAACATAACATTTTTGTGGCATGTAAAGTGATCTATAAAATTACACATAACAAGGAAGAAAGTGCTATAGTCGGTCAAGCCCGACCATACGATACCCTTCACCACTAAGGTCAAAGGTGTTCTTTTATCTGTATAAAGATAAATATTTGCTGAATTTTGCCATCATACAAACATTTTTTCAAAAAATATTTATTAAAGCTGTTTCCGTCATTTGGACTTATATGAGAGCTAGGGTCAAATGTGGACCGATTATCTCGAAATTTGGCAAATTGATTACAGTTGTTACATATTATTCTCATTATCTTTAGATTTACGAGCGTTTTAGTGATTTTTGTCCCATTTAGTGCGTTTTAATAGAAGAGTTTGTATGGGAGCTATGGTCAAATATACACCGATTTCAGTACAGGTACAGTGATTTTGGTTTACATAAGCAGTTTTTGTTTCAAATTTCATTAAAAAATATTGATATTTGTGGCCAGTATATCAATTCCGGGAAGTGGGACCTATGGGAGGCACCATAAATAATGGACGGATTTTGACGAATTTCAATAAACATGGTCCAATTATGAATAAAGTGATCTGTTCCAAATTTCATCAAATTATCTTTAGAATTGCGACCTGAATTTTTGATTACAAGGTTTAAATGGCGGACGGACAGACGGACGGACAGACGGACGGACATAGCTAAGTCGACTCAGAAAGTGATTCTAAGCTTATTGTGGTACTAAAAGGTGGATCCAAACAAATATTTCTATGCGTTACATACATCAGCACAAATGTATAATACCCTTTCCACCTACGGTGGTGAAGGGTATAAAAATGGCTTTTGAAGTAGCTAAAAAAGTAAATTTAAGGTTTTCCAGTTTCCGGCTCAATTTTCTCAATTACAAAAGCTGAGATATGATATAAAATCATATTCTAAAGAGTGTTCTAAAAAAAATATGGATTTACTATTTTAGACAAAATTTATCCATAGTGCAAGAAATAATTTATTTTTTGATCAAGTTAGTTTCTATAGATATGTCAGATACTATTATTTTAGAAATTATTAATTTTCAATAGTTATTTCAATCAAAATGGACTGCGAAAAAAAAGTTCGTGAAAATATAATTAAAACTTTTCAAAAAAATCCGTCATGGACTTTTAAAAAAATAGTTGACCCTCGAACGGTTTCTAATGCCATCAGACGGTATAAGGAAAACCTGAGCAAAGAAAACCTGGATCAGGGAGGAAAAAAGGTCCTACAGATATTGGTAAGGCAAAAGAAGTCGAGCGACTCTTTCGAAGAGCGCCTAACACTTCTTTAAGAAAAGCAGCTCGTACGGTGAAATGTTTTACGAATTTTGCACATAGAGTCAAAGCTTATGTTGGACTGAAGACATACAAAGTCCAAAAGGTTCCAGATCGCAATGCTATAAAGAACTTAGAAGCAAAAAAACGAGCGAAAAAATTGAAGTTTGATTTTATAAAAAAATACACCTGTTGTGTGATGGATGATGAAACATACGTACTGGCAGACTTTTCTCAACTTCCTGGTCAAGAATTTTATGTTGCTGATAAACGGGGCAATGTTCGGCAAAAGTTTCGCACAAAGAAACAAACAAAATTCGCTAAGAAGTTTCTCGTGTGGCAAGCTATTTGCAGTTGTGGCAAAAGAAGTAAAGTATTTGTGGCATCTGGCACAATAAACACGGAAATTTATATAAAGGAGTGCCTACAAAAACGGTTGTTACCCTTTTTAAGAGAGCACAGAGTGACTACATTTTTTTGGCCCGATTTGGCATCATGCCATTATGGAAAAGACACTTGAGTGGTACACAAAGAATAATGTCATTTTTGTACCACGAGAGGCAAATCCACCTAACTGTCCAGAACTTCGGCCTGTGGAAAAGTATTGGGCTCTGGTAAAAAAGGAATTGAAGAACACAGGAAAGATTTCCAAGAACATGTCCGATTTTAAGCGCAGGTGGGACACATGCTCCAAAAAGGTATCAGAAGCAACTGTAAAATCTTTAATGGGAGGGTTTCCGAAAAAAGTCGATAATTTTGCAAAACCCGAGTACTAAGTAAACATTTTAATGCTAAATGATTTTGTATAATATGTCATTATATTTGCGTATTTTGTAGAGTTTTTATATTAAAAGGTTTGATTTTTATTTAAGAAAATCCAACTACAAATTTTATTTAGAGCACTCTTTATCATAAAAAATAGATTTTGTTTTGCAATTATAAGCAGTAAAACAAGATTCTTTTCAATATTTCACTTTTCGATCCCGGTTGAGCATCCGCAGGAAATGCCCATATACGGACACCACTACATGATAAAAGACAAAACAAGTAAGAGTGTTATTATATATATTCTTAAGAATTATAGCCAAATGTTGACCGATTGTAACAAAATTTCACACACTTATTTTGCTTATTTGCAAAATTTAGTGGCAATAGCTGTCACAGTTTCTAATTTAATTGCTTTTAACTGGTCCTTGCTAAATATTTTTTGGTTTCCGGGAGTGTTTTTTATATAAAAGCTATAGTCAAATATGGACCGATTCCTATAAAATTTGATATACTGACCAATGGTTGCATAAAACTTCTTTATTCTAAATTTAGTCGTCATAGCTATTACAATTGTACTCAATTTATCAGCATTCATGTGTTTGATGTGGTTGGCATTGTGTTTCATGTGGTTGGCATTTCCATAAGATTTCCTTGTGCTAAATTTAGTGGCCAAAGCTATTACAGTTTATCATTTATGGCATTGGCGTTTAAGTGAATTTCAGGTGGAATTTAGGCTGTTCCGTAAGTTTTTTATATGGGAGCTATGGTTAAATGTGAACCGATTTTATATGCTGTCTAGTGCTTATGTAAAACTTCTAGATACAAAATTTTGTCATCATAGCTGTTATCATTTGTCATTTATTAGCAAATAAGCGATTAGTCTTTACGAGCTATGGTCAAATGTTAACTGATTTTGCCCAATTTCAATACCAATTTTCTCATAGATGTAGAATGTTTCTACTAAGTTTCAGTGAGCTAGCTCCTTTCGTTTAGGCGTTATCGTGATTTCAACAGACAGACAGACGGACAGTCAGATCATCGCTCAATCGTCTTAGAATTTCATAAGGATTCAGAATATATATCGCTTTTGATTTTTGAGCCAATATTAAGGAAATTACAAATGGAATGACAATCTCAATATATGGGGGGTATATTGAGATTGTCTTTTTGATGGTGGGTATAAAAAAAGTATGCAATCATTTTCTCAGGATCATATTTTGAAAACCGTTCGGAATTTTGATTCACACTTTGATGCAAAGTTGTAGCTGTTGCCATAAAGAACAAATTGTGGACATATAGAATCAAAAAAAAAACTTTATCTTAGAGATAAAAACGCAAAAAACTTAAAAAATATATTTTTTTACTTTTCTTCTCCTGTTTGGAGAATTGACTTTATAGATATGTTAACAATTTTTGTTCCTTATGATAAGAGCTACAACTTTGCCTGAGCCTAAGAAAATTATCAATTTTTTGCAATAATGACACCGAGGTTCCAAATCTTTCGAGGCCCCTAAAAACAGGAAGGATAACTTTGGGAAAAACTAGAAGTTGCGTTTTTTTTTTTGTTTTGTTTTATTGCGTAGCAGTGTCCTCACGTGGTTATTTTTTCAAAATAACACGCAGTGTAACCAAACTTTACTACCTCGAGTCAAAAGAGTTTTATGTTATTTTAATCTGTCATTCCATTTAATTCCAGTGTTTGTACGGCTACTCTAAAAGTGGCGACGAAAAAAAGTCTACTTTTTAAGATACGAATTTGTTGAAAAATAGTAGCCAATACCCGTCTACTTCTACTGCTACATTCATATATAAATAGGAAATCATTTCATACGGCTACAGCTCTAACTTTTTCAATTAGAAGTAGCAGTAGACGCTGTATTATTCCGAAGCATTTATATTTTTCAGCTACAGCTATTTTGTAAAATATAAAAGCGGCAAGTAGAAGTAGCTCTTTGCTACTTCAACTGAAGTATTGGTAGGGGTAGAAAACAGCAAAAATAATCAATTTAATTTTTGCTTCAATTTGAAGAATAGTCAAAATCGAAACTATTTATTCTGGCGATTTTGCAGCTACTTCTTGGCTATTTCGCAGCTACTATCTGGCTATATTGCAGCTACTTTCTGGCTACTTTATATGTGCAATAAAAATATTTACTTCTGGCTACACACCGACAATAAGAAGAACAAAGAAAGAATGTGTGTTATTTTGTTTCGTTTTTTTCTTTCGTTTATATGAAACAAATTACAAAAGAAAAAAAAAACACGAAACAAAATAACACACAATCTTTCTTCGTTGTTATTATTGTCGATAAGTAGGCAGAAAAAAATATTTATATTGCGCAGCTCCAAGCATAAAGTATTAATATAAAGTAGCCAGAAAGTAGCTGCAAAATAGTCAAAAAGTAGCTACAAAGTAGCCATAAAAAATATTTTAGATTTTGGCTACTCTTAAAATTGAAGAAAAAATAAAGTTGAATATTTTTGCTGTTTTCTACAACTACCAATACTTTAGTTGAAATAGCAAAGAGCTACTTCTACTTGCTGCTTTTGTTTTTTGAAAAATAGCTGTAGCTTAAAAATATAAATGCTTCGAAATAATGCAGCGTCTATTGATACTTCTACTTGAAAAAGTTGGAGCTGTAGCCGTTGCGGTAATTAAAAAAAGGTAGCTAAATTCAAACACTGTTTTAACTAACTATTATTGCAAAGTTATATAATCTCATGATTTAATGTTGCTTGAAAATTTAAAATTCTGACGAATTTACAATTTTATTTTATTAACCCTAACACTCCTGACACGAGTACCTGGGTACCCGAACGAACTTTAAGGTCAAATATCTCTTTAACGATAAATGATACAAAGTTGAGGTTTTGTAAGTTCCTAAAACTATTTATTTTCTAAAGATTTTTGTTTCTCTAAGTTTTTGGCTTAGGCTGTGGATTCACCGAAAGTCAAATATTCCTAACCCTCCTGATAAGGGTACCCGGGTACCAGTAAGCAAATTAAGGCATTATATATAGAAAAAGTAATGGTAATGATTATATTTTTTGATTTTAATTTAAAATTTGTATATTTAGTTAATAATTGATACACTTAACTTAGCACTGGTATAATAGAGTAACTTCAGAAAATTACAATTCTTTTAAGCGTGAAGCAATAATTTGGCTATGTGTATTACATATTGGCCTTTGGCAACCCTCAAACGCTTTGAGTGTTTTCAGATTTGGTTTTAGATTAATACCCATACAAAGGTAACACTTTCAAAGCTGTTAATCTTCTGAATTCTTCTATTAAACATTTAATGTTAATTCCATTTAATGTAGAGAACCATTCAAATTATCCTCTGCAGTTAGTCTAAATATATTTCGCGGAATATTTTAATCGTAACTGAAAAATTAGTATTCACGGGTACCCGGGTACCCTTATTAGGAGTCTATGTATAAACATGTTATCAGTACTGTTAGGGTTAAAGTTTAAAATTATTTCTCAGTAATTGAAAGATTTACTGGGTGTGTAATTTAATATCAAATATTTGATGCACAAAATGTAAACTGTAATTTACCAAATTACTAACCAATACAATTTTAATAACATCACAGGATGTTAGTAAATAAAACCACAAAATGTCGGCATTAATTTATCAAATGGTCATGCGTTTTTCCACTTGAAAATGTTTAACAAAAACTTTTGGGTAAATATTTTTATACTTAATATTAAACGATACCCTGTACAAATATTAACATATGTCATTTTTTTACACTTTGAAAGTGATGAGCTTTAAATGTTAGCTATAGTCAAATATTTGACTATTCTCGAGAAATATTGATCTTACTCCCGACTCGATTTAACTATGTCCGTCATTGTGTAGGTTTCCAAATATAAATTTATGAAACTTATAGCAGGTTTCATGGCTATTGGTCGAAATCGGCCCATTCAACAATTACCGATATAACAGATGACTTTTCTTTCATACATACATAACTTTTAAATAAGATTCCTTTCAAAAATTATTTATAAGTACACAATCAATTATGCTATAACTCAGTAGCTCTTGACCGACTGTAGGTATCATCAGACTTGTTTAGTTTGATTTAGTGTTTTACTGCATCTGTCACTGTCAATTTACTGCATGTGTGTTTTTATACTGAGTTAGTATGTGTGTAAGTTTTTGTTTTTTCTAATTAAAATTGAGTTCATGCTGTAAATTATAAATGAAAATTTTTATTTTAATAATTAAATTAAAATTGTTATTAGGAACCCGTAGATTCCAAACCATAAACCAAATATAAATAGTATGTGGTCAAGAAAAAACACAGGGCGTCCAAAAAAAAGTAATAATGCTTTGTTGAAAGAGCATAGCATCGCCCATGTTTTTATACCCACCATCAAAAAGAATGGGGGGTATATTGAGGTTGTCATTCTGTTTGTAATTTCCCTAATATTGGCTCAAAAATCAAAAACGATGATGAGCGATATCCGTCTGTCTGTTAAAATCACGATAACGCCTAAACGAAAGGAGCTAGCTCACAGAAACGTAGTAAAAACATTTTTCAACTCTGAGAAAATGTTGGTATTGAAATTGGGCAAAATCGCTTAACATTTGACCTTAGCTCCCGTATAACCTCGCCTACGCTAATCGCTTATTTGCTAATAAATAACAAACTATAATAGCTATGATGAACAAATTTGGTATATAGAAATTTTGCATAAGCCTTAGGCAACGTATAAAATTTCATAAAAAAAAAAAAAAAAATACAAAAAACAGCCAAAACTTCACCTAAAATACACTTTAATGCTAATAAATCTAAAACTATAACAGATATAACTACTAAATTTAGCACAAGGAGGTCTTATGTCAATGGCAACAATTGTGCAAAAAGTCACAATCGGTCACCATTTGACCATAGCTCCCATATAAAAAACTTACGGAAACACAAAAATACAGAAAGAAAATATCGTTTATGTCTGTCTGTCCGTCAGATAAAAGCGCGATAGCGCCTTAACGAAAAGAGCTGCAGCAACAAAATTTTACAAAAGGAAGTTTTATATTAATGCCAGCCAGTGTGCAAGATTTTGTCACAATCGGTTACTATTTGACCATAGCTCCCACATAAAAACTTACGGAAACGCAAAAATACAAAAAGAAAAGACGGTTTATGTTCGCCTTTCCGTCAGAGAAAAGCGTGAGAGCTCCTTAATTACAAGAGCTAGAGAGACAAAATTTAGCAAAAGTATTTTCGATATGCTTTAGAAACTGTGTGCCGAAAATGGGTAAAATCGGTTCACATTTAGTTAGAGCTCCAATATAACCCTGTCCCGGGAATCACATTTATGCTGATTAATTGAATAAAATCGTAAAGTCTATGACTACTAAATTTAGAACAGAGAAGTTAAAACTTTCAGTCAGTATGTCAAATTTTATAGGAATCGGCCCATTTCTGACCACAGCGTTTACATAAAAACCGCTCCCGGTAGCCACTAAAATGCCACAAACGCGAGTTAAAAGCTATTAAATTATAAGCTATGTCAGCTATGGCCACTAAATTTTGCACAAATAAACTTTATATTTATACCAGCCAGTGTATTAAATTTTGTAACAATCGGTCAACATTTGGTTATAGTTCTTATATATATAACATCCCCTTTTTATATCCACAATCAAAAAGATTTGGAGGTACATTCAGTATATTAAGATTGCATCTACGAAATTAGATAGCTATCAATCAATGTTAGGTCCAGACTTTATACACGGTAGATGCATTAGGAACTCCTAACAAAATAAATGAACCTGCCGTGTTGTTAATGTAAAAATATATTCGATTATGGAACAGCATTTTCTCCAAGGTAAATACTTGGGAAACCACTTAGATACTTTTAAATGTTGAACTGTAGTAACTTTACCACTGCAACCGAATTTAGTCCAAATATATTATTAAATTACTAACGTTATAACTTTTAAAGTTATGGAAATAAAATTTAAGTTTTTTTTGATCAGCTGATAAAATAAGAAGACGAGTGTTTGGTACTTTTTGGAAAAAATGTCGTGCAGAACCAAAAATGTTTTAGAAATATGTTTGGTACTTTTTTACTTCTCTCTCTTTGTTCATCATGGTTATGCTCTATTTTTGTAGCTTTTGTCTTGCTATCATTTTCTACTGCATATCTGTACATACAGTTTTGCCAGCTAAAATGTTAATACAAGCGTTCTGCAAACTCTTTCCCATTTTCTTACCCAATTATATTGGGGAAGTCTGGATTCGATCGTCTAACGATTAAGATCGCTGGTTTGGGTAATCTGCGCGACTACCTTTAATATTTTCTTGGTCCACGCTATAGGAATCGACAATTAGCCTAAGTTATCTCTTTATAAATATTACGTATAGAATTCTAAATAAAATTGTGAAAAACTGATGAAATCTGGTGGTTTTAAATCAATGATAGGCAAATTAGCCCCTAGGGGCCGAGCACCAATCGTCATTTTCACATACACAACACGAACCAAAAATAAAAAAACAAACTAAAATACGAAGAATACTCATTTGTATGATAGCAACCAATGATTAAGGTTCTTGTCGCTTTATTTTAGAATTTGCAACAACAAAACACATGCAAAAAGTACAAGAAAATATTTATGCTTTCTTAGTCTCTTTATTTGTAAATTTACCAATACATTGATATTTTCTATGTTCTCTTTTTGCCTACCATGGTTTTAAATAAATCTTGTGGAAAACATAATTCACCGATCTCTGGCGGAGCTGAGCCTACCCAGGAAAACTGTTATAGTATTTGGTCATTATTCATTTTATGTATTTTATAGACAAAACTTAAAGTATTTATAAATATTAATTCTGTAAGTATAATTTTAGATAATTTCAATATTATAAGAACTATTTTAACAATAAACAAGTAAAGACTTGCTATAGTCGGTCAAGGTCGACCATACGATACCCTTCACCACTAAGGGAAAGGTGTTCTTTTTCCTGCATAATCACAAATATTTGCTAAATTTTGCCATCATACAAATATTTTCTTTAAACTTTTATATTTAAGCTGTTTCCGTCATTTGGAATTATATGAGAGCTTGGGTCAAATGTGGACCGATTATCTCGGAATTTGGCAAATTTTTTACAAAAATTATGTATGCAAAAAATCAACACAAAATTCTCATAGTGAGTGCGTTTTGACACATAAGTTTGTATGGGAGCTATGGTGAAATGTGGACCGATTTCAACGAAATTTGGTAAAGTGATTTTAGTTTACATAAGCAGTACTGGTTTTAAATATTTTTAAAATATTGATATTTGTGGGTAATATATCAATTCCGAGAAATAATGAACCGATTTTGACGAATTTCCATAGCCATGGTCCCACTATCATAAAAATGATCTGTGCCGAATTTCATAAAATTAACTTTAGAAGTACGACCTGTACTTTGATTACATGGTTTACATGGGAGTCCAGTCAGTCAGTCAGATGGACGGACGGACTGACATCGCTATGTCGACTCAGAAAGTGATTCTAATATTTCTATGCGTTACATACATCAGCACAAACTAATAATACCCTTTCCACATATGCTAGTGAAGGATATTTATAACTATCTTTTTAACTGCTCAAAAACTTTTGTCGAAGTTCTTGGAAAATATTTAATTCTGTTCCATAGTGTAGTTTATATCAAAAGCAATTCAATAACTCAACTTGATTGATTCTATAAATAATATAGTTTCTCGCTCTATCTTTAAATAAGTAAATTCAGTTAAATAAATACATATGTATTGTATGCAGTATATAAAAGTGTACAAGTATATAAAAGTGTACATACTAAAATTGAATTGTAGTAGGTTAAATAAAAACTTTTAACTTCTATCTGTAAAAGCAAGAGAAGTACGAAAAAAGTTGAAAAAAGTTAAGTAATACTAGATCGTCTCTAAAAACAAGAAGTTGGTCATTAAAAGGTACTAGTACTCGTATGTGTTTTCAAATTATTGGGTTTATCGGCAAACATCATGAAAATCGGGTAAAAAATATACTTTTTTGAAATTGACAAAGGTTTAGAAATTACTTCCCTAAATACCAGAAAAGTTTACTTTGGTCCGATTTATCCAAAAATGTCATTGGGTTTTCTGAATTGGCTAGTTTGCAAGATATATTTTTTTTTCGAACAGTTTTTTTTTGCAAAAAAATATTAACCAAATAAGATAAATCGAAATTCGAGCGCAACTTTGTCTTTATATCGTCTTCACATTTTTCTTTATCCACTTAGTAGTTTTAGGGATATTAATAAATAGTACCTGGTTGCCGAGCCTTGCTCGCAGCTTTATGATAATCATTTTTAGGCGTATTTTAAAATTTGTATATATTTTAATTTATAAAGTAGTAAAATAAATTTAGAGGAAATACATTGTACAAATATTTAGGTAATTTTGAATTATTTTATTTATTTTGTCTGATCAACACATAGTTTACAGTTTAACTCATTTTAAAAATTTTGTTGGTCATACCAACAGAAACCTCTGTCGACTCATGCGCAACAACTTTGCTAAAGATTATAGCTTGATCAAATGCACAGTTTACGATTTAATTCATGTTGAGTAGTTTTCAGTGGCACCACCTGAAGTTGTTCATACCAACTAAGAAACCTTCGTCTGGTTATGCGTAACAACTTTGCTTATGATTATAACATGATCAAATGCACAGTTTACGATTTAATTAATTTTGAGTAATTTTCAGTGGCGCCACCTATGAGACTTTGGTCATTACCAATAATAAGCCTTCGTCGGCTTATCCGCAACAACTTTGCTAAAGATTATAGCATGAGTATATGTATGTACAGCTTACGATTACATTGACTTTGAGTAATTTTCAGTAGCGCCACCTGCCGGAAATTATTCACACCAAATAAAAAGCCATGGCCGGCTCATGCGCTACAACTTTGCTAAAGATCATAGCATGATCAAATGTACATTTTACGATTTAATTAATTTTTAGTAATTTTCAGTGGCGCCACCTAACGGAAATTAGTCTTACCAACTTTAAAACCTTCGCCGGCTTATCCCCAACATCTTCGCTAAAGAGCATAACATGATCAAATTCATAGTTTACTATTCTATAAAGAACATACATACAGACAAACATTCATTTGTTTCAAAGTTATAACATTAATAATTTTTTACCCTTTTTATCCCCTAATTTCATAAAGTTCCATATGCATATTTGGTACTTCTTGGGTACCCAATGAATTCGGCACTTTTTATTAAAACGCTGTTAACATAATGTTCCTATTCATATTACTTTTTGAGATGTTAAGTTATCAGTTTATCCCTTTTTTACCCATTTTGGCCCCAAAATCAAAAAAGTACCAAATACGTGTTTAATATTTCTTTCACATCTATTGACTGCAGTACAAAGTTCTTTTCTATATTCTCTGGTTTAAAAAGAAGAGTGGGTTAAAAAGTACCAAAAAAACTATTTTGACCCTTTTTTACCCCCCATCGGACATAGTTTCAAAAAAGTACCAAACACCTGTCCGCTTACTTTCATAGCTGTTTAAAACATAATTTTAATTTTGTTTCTATACCTATTACTTTAGGAGATATAAAGTTTTCGATTTTTTCCCCTTTTTACCCGTTTTTATCCTTTTAGAGGCAAAGTTTCCAAAAGTCCCTTTTTCTTCGACCTATACATCAAAATCGTTATAGACGTTTTCGAGATAACCATTCTATATATATATATATATATATATACATACAATTATTGCTCGTTTAAGAATATAAGAAAGATACACCGAAAAAATGATTCTCTAAAAGCTTTTTCGTTTGCCATTGAATCTATTTTCGATTTAAAAGACGGTCTTATGTATATGTACGGTCGTGTACCGATGAAAAACAATAAAATTGATGGTTGCAATTGTTAAACAAACACAAACCTCCACGGCCACCACAACTTGGCAGATGTTCTCCATTTGTTTTCTTTCGTTTGTGGCGATTCTTACCCGTAAGAAGTAGTCGAACCAAATTAATGTATGAAACCCTTGTATACCGCTAATATATTAAACACTACGGACTGCTAGAGTAAAAGAATCAAGATAAAATGAAATTAAAGAAGTAGAATAAAGAACAGAGGAGGAAAAGTATAAAAAAAGTGTATTTGTGTCAAGGATACTATAAAATCAATTAAGCAGATATAATCGAATCCTTCTGTGGGATGGTTGAAAATGCAATAAAATAAGACGATATGGAAGCCTGTTTTTAGGCCAATAGAATCAGACTATATTTGAAAAGACATCTGACTATCTCTATGTGTTTCGATAAAGAACATGTAGCGGCGGAATACCTACATACATATTTATATTTCTATATTTCGATTTAAAGGCTCAAGTCTTTAAATCGGTTCACCCATTCTATTTTTATAGAACTTTTTATAATAGTACACATTTCTCATGTGTACTCAAAAAAAATTGATTTTGTCGTACTGTGTTATAAGCGATTAGCCTAGACGTGGTTATACGGGAGCTACGTTCAAATGTGAACCGATTTTGCCCAATTTCAATACGAAACTTTTCAAGAAATGAAGAATATTTATGCCAAATTTCAGTGACCTATATCCTTTCGTTAAGGTTTTATCGTGCCCACAACAGACAGACAGATATACGGACAGACAAACATACGGATATCGCTCAATCGTCTTAGAATTTCTTAAGGATTCAAAATATACTTCAATTTTGGTTTTTGAGCTAATATTTAGGATATTACAAACGGAAACGGATGGTGGCTATAAAAATAATGAATAATTTTGAAAATCGCTTCGGATAAAAAAATGTTATGGTTTTTTTTTTAACTTTTAAGTTTTAGTTAAAAAGTGAAAAAATCTACTAGTACATATCTCAAAAAGAGGTTATGGAGAAACATTTTTGAGATTATCAAAAACGTTATCAATTTATAATCAACATGCAAAAATTTTAATTTTGTTTACCAGTGTAATTGTTATAAATTGGGATTCTATAAATATAACTTTTTAATAAAATTTCATTTCATTGCATAAAAATTTATTGCTATACTAGTACCGAATATTTTCAATATATCAACAAATTTGTTCGTTATCAATAGCCGTTAAGTCAAACTTAATTTTTTATGTTATTCACAAAAATATATAAATATTTTTTTTTACCACTTCAAAGCAACCCCAAAGGATTCCTTTTGATAGTTATTGATTTTGTTGTTTTTATTTTGATTGCAAAAAAAAAAACGAATGAAATAATAAACTCGAAACTTTATATGAGTGAGTAAAAGCCACTAAATATTAAAAATACCTATAGAATCTATAGTGTAGATATATATTTTTTTAAAACTTTTTTATATGGGTGCTTCCCACAATCACTACATTTTTAGACTCAATGAAACATTGTTTAGAGAGGTCACTTTGGAAACACTTTAAGCTTTGGATTGTAAAAGCAATTACTATATCTATGACCAGAAACCAGAGATTTAGAAACATCTATTGGACTGTAGATAGAAAAAACACACAAAATTCTACTTTTTGTAATACATTTAATCACCACAATCAAAAAGAATGTCGGGTATATTGAGATTATCATTTCGTTTATAATTTTCTTTATATTCTGAATCCTTAAAAAATTAGTTTTTATAGGAAACTTTAAAAAATGTTGACTATTTATAAGAAACTTTTCACTTTTTATTACATTTACTTTTTTATTACATTTTTCATAAATTTACTTTTTATAAGAAAATTTTTCAAAAATTAACTTTTTGTAGTATTTTTTTTTTTAAATATAAAAATTTAAAAAAAGTACTTTTTACAGGATATTTTTAAAAAATAAATTTTTGAAAAATTTCCTATAAAAAGTAAATTTTTGAAAAATTTCCTACAAAAAGTAAATTTTTGCAAAATTTCCTATAAAAATTAAATTTTTGAAAAATTTCCTATAAAAAATTAGACTTCTAAAAAAATTTCCTATAAAAGTAAATGTTTGAAAAATTTCCTATAAAAGTAAGTGTTTGAAAAATTTCCTATAAAAAGTAAATTTTTGAAAAATTTCCTATAAAAAGCAAATTTTTGAAAAATTTCCTATAACAAGCAAATTTGTTAAAAATTTCCTATTAAAAGTAAATTTTTGAAAAATTTATTATAAAAAGCAAATTTTTGAAAAATTTACTATAAAAAGCAAATTTTTGAAAAATTTCCTTTAAAAAGTAAATTTTTGAAAAATTTCCTATAAATGTAAATTTTTGAAAAATTTCCTATAAAAAGTAAATTTTTAAAAATCTTCTAAAAAAAGCAAATTTTTGAAAAATTTCCTATAAAAGTAAATTTTTGAAAAATTTTCATAAAAGTAAATTTTTGAAAAATTTCCTATAAAAAGTAAATTTTTGAAAAATTTCCTACAAAAAGTAAATTTTTAAAACATTTCCTATAAAAGGTAAATTTTTGAAAAATTTCCTATAAAATGTAAATTTTTAAAAATTTCCTACAAAAAGCAAATTTTTAAAAAATTTCCTTTAAAAGTAAATTTTTGAAAAATTTCCTATAAAAAATAAATTTTTGAAAAATTTCCTATAAAAAGTGAATTTTTGAATTTTGAATTTTTTCCTATAAAAAGTAAATTTTTGAAAAATTTCCTATAAAAAGTAAATTTTTGAAAAATTTCCTATAAAAAGTAAATTTTTGAAAAATTTCCTATAAAAAGTAAATTTTTGAAAAATTTCCTAAGAAAGTAAATTTTTGAAAAATTTTCTTTAGAAAGCAAATTTTTGAAGAATTTCCTATAAAAAGTAAATTTTTGAAAAATTTCCTATAAAAAGTAAATTTTTGCAAAATTTCCTTTTAAAAGTAAATTTTTGAAAAATTTCCTTTAAAAAGTAAATTTTTGAAAAATTTCCTATAAAAGTAAATTATTGAAAACTTTCCTATAACAAGTAAATTTTTGAAAAATTTCCTATAAAAAGTAAATTTTTGAAAAAATTCCTATAAACAGTAAATTTTTGAAAAATTTCCTACAAAAAGTAAATTTTTGAAAAATTATCTATAAAAAGTAAATTTTTGAAAAATTTCTTACCAAAAGAAAATTTTTGAAAAATTTCCTATAAAAAGTAAATTTTTGAAAAATTTCCTATAAAAAGTAAATTTTTGAAAAATTTCCTTTAAAAAATAAATTTTTGAAAAATTTCCTATAAAAGTAAATTTTTGAAAAATTTTCTATAAAAAGTAAATTTTGAAAAAAATTTCTTACCAAAAGAAAATTTTTGAAAAATTTCCTATAAAAAGTAAATTTTTGAAAAATTTCCTATAAAAAGTAAATTTTTGAAAAATTTCCTATAAAAAGTAAATTTTTGAAAAATTTCCTATAAAAAGTAAATTTTTGAAAAATTTCCTATAAAAAGTAAATTTTTGAAAAATTTCCTATAAAAAGTAAATTTTTAAAACATTTCCTATAAAAGGTAAATTTCTGAAAAATTTCCTATAAAAAGTAAATTTTTGAAAAATTTCCTATAAAATGTAAATTTTTAAAAATTTCCTACAAAAAGCAAATTTTTAAAAAATTTCCTTTAAAAGTAAATTTTTGAAAAATTTCCTATAAAAAATAAATTTTTGAAAAATTTCCTATAAAAAGTGAATTTTTGAATTTTGAATTTTTTCCTATAAAAAGTAAATTTTTGAAAAATTTCCTATAAAAAGTAAATTTTTGAAAAATTTCCTATAAAAAGTAAATTTTTGAAAAATTTCCTATAAAAAGTAAATTTTTGAAAAATTTCCTAAAAAAGTAAATTTTTGAAAAATTTTCTTTAGAAAGCAAATTTTTGAAGAATTTCCTATAAAAAGTAAATTTTTGAAAAATTTCCTATAAAAAGTAAATTTTTGCAAAATTTCCTTTTAAAAGTAAATTTTTGAAAAATTTCCTTTAAAAAGTAAATTTTTGAAAAATTTCCTATAAAAGTAAATTTTTGAAAACTTTCCTATAACAAGTAAATTTTTGAAAAATTTCCTATAAAAAGTAAATTTTTGAAAAAATTCCTATAAACAGTAAATTTTTGAAAAATTTCCTACAAAAAGTAAATTTTTGAAAAATTATCTATAAAAAGTAAATTTTTGAAAAATTTCTTACCAAAAGAAAATTTTTGAAAAATTTCCTATAAAAAGTAAATTTTTGAAAAATTTCCTATAAAAAGTAAATTTTTGAAAAATTTCCTTTAAAAAATAAATTTTTGAAAAATTTCCTATAAAAGTAAATTTTTGAAAAATTTTCTATAAAAAGTAAATTTTGAAAAAAATTTCTTACCAAAAGAAAATTTTTGAAAAATTTCCTATAAAAAGTAAATTTTTGAAAAATTTCCTATAAAAAGTAAATTTTTGAAAAATTTCCTATAAAAAGTAAATTTTTGAAAAATTTCCTATAAAAAGTAAATTTTTGAAAAATTTCCTATAAAAAGTAAATTTTTGAAAAATTTCCTATAAAAATTAAATTTTTGAAAAATTTCACCCATCATGACCGACTATAGCTTTTATTACTTGTTTTATTAAGGGAACGATTTACCCCAAAGAAATAATAAAAATTTTGAGAATAACCCATTTGTTTTATTGTTTTTTAATTCATAAAGTTGATTTTGCTTTTTTTTAATTAAGGTAAATAAAATGTTTGTTTATAAAAACTCTTACTAAAATAAATATTAAAAATTTATTTTTGATCGGGAGTTTATTCTTTTCAAATTGCTTGTCCAAAACAATATATTTTATTATTTATTTCTGAGTTTACTGATGTACACACAGTATTACTCCATTAGGTAATTGTTAAAAAAAAAAAGAAAACACAACCATATGATACCCTACACCACTGATATACATATATATATATATATGTAGATCAGTTGTCATTATTTGTTTAAAGTTTTGAAATTTTGAAAGACACCTGTGTCTTTTACTTGCAAGCTCCTACATCAAAAGAGAAAGACATGGCATGCATTGTTAGGAGTTTGTCTCAAGAAGTAAAACAAAAAAATTTTACAAAAACATTTTTGTGTTACCAAGAATTAGTAGTTCATTAATCTTTACTAGTTGGGAATACTTTGAATATTTAAATTCGACTATTAAATAATGTAAGAGCCATAGCTGACTTAATACGTCAATGAATATTTTATCATAATTATTCCACATTTTTGTTATAAATTCTTAATTAACAGACATTATTTTATATTAATAAATTAATTTTAATAACTATTTTAAATGGTTCTAGTGGAAATTTGCACATACATTAATATATAAATACATTCATATGTAAATAAATTTAGTTTTCTTTCGTCTTTTGTCAACAATAAACTGAGTAAAACACTTTCTTTGTCAAACTCATACATACGAACAAACTTACTCATATACTCACAGACGAGTATATGCACATTTAAATAGAAGAGTCCTTAAAATATCGTTTGGGGCATAATTTAAGCGTTTCTAAAATGTTTTAATAGGCCGTCATTTAATAAATTTCTATTTATGTGTTTGTTTTAATTTAATGAGTATGTTTGTGTGTGTGCGTGTGAGTGTGTGTGAGTCTGCTGCCACAGGCCACTCTTCAGCTACACGTGCCAATGACATCAAACCCCTTTAAGTAAAATTATTATAGGATGGGTATATATGTATGTACAAATGGATATGAATTGTTTAGAGTTTTGTGAAAATTATAATTTTGCTTACAAAATTCCTACTATAAGGCTTTGATAATTTTATAATTCGTTGATGAATTAGGGGTTAGTTTTTGAAATACGGCCTGTTTTCTACTCTTAATTCCTATAAGACAAAGTACATATACATGAAAAACAAGAATAGCTAAAGACTTCAAGCTTTCAAAAAGTCCCATGAACATATGTTATCGCATTCCTTGATAACGGCAGGATCGATCTGACTACTTTTTTTACCCACCATCAAAAAGAATGGGAGGTGTATTGAGATTGTCATTCCGCTTGTAATTTCCTTAATATTGGCTCGAATGCCAATTATATATTCTGAATCCTTATAAAATTCTAAGACCATTGAGCGATGCCCGTCTGTCTGAAATTAGCAAAATCGGTTCACATTTGATCATAGATCCCGTATAACCTCGCCTAGGCTGCTAATTTGCTAAAAAATGATAAATAGTAACAGCAATGATGATACAATGTAGTATATAAAAGTTTCATAAGCACAAGCCATAGCTTATGTATGGAAGCATCCTAAATTCCACCTAAAATGCACTTAAATGCCAATAGATCTAAAACTATAATAGTTATAACCACTAAATTTAGCACCAGGAAGTCTTATAACAATGCCACCCAGCGTTTGTTACAATCGGTTTAATAGTTCCCATATAAAAACTTTGCGGAAACACAAAAATAGGGGATTTATATATGTCCCTCAAATAAAAGCGCGATAGCGCCTTACCGAAAAGAGCTAGAGGGACAACATTTTACAAAAGTGTTTTTGATATCTTGAGAAAGTTGTGTATTAAAAATAGGCGAAATCGGCTCACACTAAGTTAGAGCTCCTATATAACCCCGTACGGGGGTTATATGGGAGAAACACAAAAATATATAAGGGGGTTTGTGTCGTATGTCCGTTAAATAAAAGCGCGATAGCGCCTTACCGAAAAGAGCTATAGGGACAAAATTTACAAAAGTATTTTCGATATCTTAAGAAAGTTATATATTGAAAATGGACGAAATCAACCTACACTAAGTTAGAACTCCCATAGACGAGGTTATACGAGAGCTATGGTCAAATGTGAACCAATTTTGGCCAATTTCAATACCAAAATTTTCCCATAAATTCAAAATATCTTTGCAAAGTTCCAGTGACCTAATACTTTTCGTTTAGGCGTTATCGTGATTTTAACAGACGGACATCGTTCAATCGTCTTAGAATTTCATAAGGAATCAGAATATATATCCCTTTTGATTTTTGAGCCAATACTATGAAAATTAATAGCTTTTACTGGCGCTTGTGGCATTTAAGTGGTTTCCGGGAAGTGATTTTTTTATGAAAGCTATAGTCAAATTTGAACCGATTTCAATAAAATTTGATATACTGACCAATAGTTGTATAAAACTTTCCTGTTCTAAATTTAGTCGTCATGGCTATTACAATTGTATTCAATTTATCAACATTAATGTATTTCCCGTGGAGTGGTTATATGGGAGCTCTAACTAAATGTGAACCGATTTCTTCCATTTGCAATGCACAACTTTTTTATTCGAAAATACTGTTGTAAAATTATGTTCCCCCAACTCTTTTTGTTAAGGCGCTATCGCGATTTTATCTGACGGACAGACGGACATAAACCCACTTTTCTTTTTGTATTTTTGTGTTTCCGTAAGTTTTTTATATGGTAGCTATGGTCGAATGGTGACCAATTGTGACGAAATTTTGCACACTGGCTTGGATTGATATAAGCCTTCCTAGTGCTAAATCTAGTGATTATATCTGTTATATTTTTAGATTTATTGGCATTTAAGTGTATTTTAGGTGAAATTTGGGCTGTGTTTTGTATCGGAGCTATGGCTAAATGTGAACCGATTTTGATGATTTTATATGATTTTAAATGCTGCTTATGTAAAACTTCTATATACCAAATTTTATCATCATAGCTGTTATAGTTAATTATTTATTAGCAAATAAGCGATTAGCCTAGGCGAGGTTATACGGGAGCTATGGTCAAATGTAAACCGATTTTACCCAGTTTTAATACCAAAATTTTCCTAAAAATCAAGAATGTTTTTACAAAGTTTGAGTGAGCTAGCTCCTTTCATTTAGGCGTTTTTGTGATTTTAGAATTTCATAAGGATTCAGAATATATATCGTTTTTGGGTTTCGAGCCAATATTAAGGAAATTACAAATTCACAATCTCAATATACCTCCGATTCTTTTTGATGGTTGATATAAAATGGGGGTCCAAGGAAGGTACACCAAAGAGTCGACGGATTTCAACCAAAATTACTACAGCTCATTCTTGAATCAACTTATAGACGTATTCCGTTGATGTTGAGAATTTCGCCCCACACGTTGAGAATTTCGCCCCACACATTGAGAATAGAAATACATGAAAAAAAGGGTCTCCAAGGAAGGTACGCTAAGGATTTGACGGATTTCATCTAAAATTAGTAGAGCTCTTTCTTGGATTAAATTCTGTTGAAAATTTCGAATTATATATTGACAAGAAAAATAAGTAAGTTGTTGTTAAGCCACAGCACTTTTTAACACTACAAGCCAGTAAATGTCTTATCGACTATTCTGATCGTATTATCGTATGGTAAAATACCTAATTGTAACTTAGAGGTGATAAGAACTAAAGGGCTTGAGAAGCTATTATGGAGATCGATATGCTTTTTGATCAACTCTAGTATAGTAAAAATTTTAAGGAATTAAAAAATTATACTGACAAAATGTAAAAGTTATATGTTACTCATGTAAATAGATTTCTATACACTTCACCACCATAGGTGGAAAGGGTATTATAAGTTTGTGCTGATGTATGTAACGCATAGAAATATTTGTCTTAGACCCATCTTTTAGTATACCAATAGGCTTAGAATCACTTTCTTAGTCCGTCTGGCTGGCTGGCTGGACCCCCATGTAAACCTTGTAATCAAACTACAGGTAGCAATTCTAAAGATAATTTGATGAAATTTGATCATGAACAGATCATTTTTTTGATAATGGGACCATGGCTTTTGAAATTCGTCAAAATCGGTCCATTATTTATGGTACCTCCTATAGGTCCCACTTCCCGGAATTGCTATATTGGCCAAAAAACTCAATATTTTTTCATGAAATTTAAAGAAAATACTGCTTATATAATCTCAAATCACTGTACTAAATTTCGTTGAAATCGGTCCACATTTGACCATAGCTCCCATAAAAACTCTTTTCTCAAAACGCATTAAATGAGACAAGATTCACTAAAACGCTCGTAAATCCGAAGATAATGAGAATTTTGTAACATCTGTAATCAATTTGCTAAGTTTCGAGATAATCGGTCCATATTTGACCCTAGCTCTCATATAAGTCCAAATGGTGGAAACATCTTAAATTTATAAGTTTTGAGAATATGTTTGTATGAATGCAAAATATAGCAAATATTTGTCTTTATACGAAAAAAGAACACATTTGACCTTAGTGGTGAAGGGTATCGTATGGTCGGACTTGAACGACTATAGCACTATCTTAATTGTTTGTAAAACGTTTGTCTTTAAAACGAGAGTAACTATTTAAGTACTGGGCACCGGTAAAACAAATGACAGTAGAGAAATTGACAACTCATCTGGTATAATAACAAGTAAGAAAGTGCTATAGTCGGTCAAGCCCGACCATACGATACCCTTCACCACTAAGGTCAAAGGTGTTCCTTTTCCTGTATAAAAACAAATATTAGTTAATCGGTCCAATGTAAACCGATTATCTCGAAATTTGGCAAATTGATTACAGTTGTTACAAAGATTATGTACGCAAAATATAAACACAAAATTTTCATTATCTTTAGATTTATGAGCGTTTTAGTGATTTTCTGTCTCATTTAGTTTTTAAAGAAGAGTTTGTATGGGAGCTATGGTCAAATGTAGACCGATTTCAACGAAATTTGGTACAGTGATTAAAGTTTACATAAGCAGTATTTGTTTTAAACTTCATGAAAAAATATTGATATTTGTGGCCAATATATCAATTCCGGGAAGTGGGACCTATGGGAGGTACCATAAATAATGAACCGATTTTGACCAATTTCAATAGCCATGGTCCCATTATCAAAAAAATTATCTGTGCCAAATTTCATCAAATTATCTTTAGAATTGCGACATGTAGTTTGATTACAAGGTTTACATGGGGGTCCAGCCAGCCAGCCAGCCAGACGGACGGACATCGCTAAATCGACTCAGAAAGTGATTCTAAGCCTATTGGTATACTAAAAGGTGGGTCTAAGACAAATATTTCTATGCGTTACAAACATCAGCCATAACTTATAATACCCTTTCCACCTATGGTGGTGAAGGGTATAAAAATAATAACAATTGTATGCCTTTTTTATATTAAACAAAAAAAAAACCGTTTAAAAAAATCTGTTGAGTTTTGATGACTTCAATGAATAAATATTTTTTCTCACTATTCAAGTGTTTTTCTCTTTCATTTTCCTGCACTAACATCACAGCGTTCTTGGCAACATTTCAACACAAGAAATACAAAAAAAAAAAAAAAACTAATAATACCAACAAAACGTGTTCATCCTTAATACTTTTGTGGCTTTTGTAGGCCTGTCAAGATGAAATTCACGACATGAATGCTGAGGCAACACCAGTAAAGTGCAATGAATTTTTGTTGTCACTCCTAGGCAATTGGGCATTTCAAGTCCCAACAGGAAAACTGCAAAAACTAGGCCTTAACGTTGAAGATATTTTGTCATAACTTTTTGCAAGCAAATAAGCTTTCAATAAAAAAACAGGACTGTCAAACGAAATTGAAAAGCGAAAAGTTTTCCGTCGCTTGAGATTTGTGGTTGCAAAAATTTGTCTGGATTTTTGTTCGTGTATAGGTAATCAAATAAGTGTGTACGTGTGAGGATGAAGTAAGTGGCGAGCTGTTGAACAATTACTGAAACATTTTTTTCGTTTCATGATTTTTTTTTACTTGGTCTTGCAAATAACAACAATTTATTTGATATTGTTGAGTGAGTGGTGCTTTACATGAGTATTGTATCAATTGATACAAAAAAAAAAATCATATTCAAATGCATTGAAATTACTCAATATACAATAATGGTATGTATTACAATTTGTGAAAAAAGTACTTAAATAAATCATTGTAACATTAATAAATATAGCATATTTAGAATTTAGATTTCAAGCGACTTTAAATGCAATAAAATTTCAATAATTTCGTAATTCAAAACAAGTAAGAAAGTGCTATAGTCGGTCAAGCCCGACCATACGATACCCTTCACCACTAAAGTCAAAGAAGTTATGTTTCCTGTATAAAGACAAATATTTGCGAAATTTTGCCAAAATGCAAACATTTTCTCAAAATTTATATATTTAAGCTGTTTCCGTCATTTGGACTTATGTAAGAGCTAGGGTCAAATGTTGACCGATTATCTCGAATTGTCATTATCAACAGATTTACGAGCGTTTTATTGATTTTTGTCTCATTTACAGCCTGTTCACAAAAATGTCATACGTTAGAAGGCAATCGAATACTAGCCTAACGATTAAGCTCTAAATTGAGTTCATTTTCTTTTTTCGTTTGGAAGTAAAAGCTTCGTAATGAAATATCAAATAATAGTATTGCCATGATATATTTTATTACTTTTCTGAAAGATTTTCCTGTAAAACTTAAGACTTTTGTAAAATGACGTTAACCCTAAAATTAAATAAAATCAAAAATAAATAAAAACAAAAAATTAAAAATTTTTTTCAAAATTAAATTTAACATTTTTTCAATGATGTCGATGGGTATGTGAAAGACAAGTATTAAATAAAAAAGTTCGGGTTTTAGGAACAAGTTCCCTGATTTCGTTAGACCGGATTCCAAAGTAACTAGAAACGATAGAACATTGTGACACTCCAGTGGCTCAATAGAGTTGCATACCGACGAGCACGTTCACCCTCCCCTACACTCAAATAGTTCTTACAAAGTCCCTATTCTGAGACATGTATTGGGTAAGAAGATTTGAGTTTAGGAACGAGTTCCCTAAATTCGTTAGGGCGCATTCCAAAGTAAGAACGATAGAAAAGTGTGACTCTCCAGTGGTTCATTAGAGCTGTATACCATGCTGTCATCAATGAGCACTTTCGCCCTCTCTTGAACTCTTATATAGACCCTATTCCAAAACATGTATTGCGTACCGGTGAAATACAGCTCTCATGTGTGGGCCGGTGCTTCAAAGTTTATTTTGGAACTTCTTGACCAAGTACAGGAGAGAGCAAAAGTGCTCATCGGTAACAGTAGGTTATCCAACTCTATTGTTTTATTGTTACTACTTTGGAATGTGCTCTAAGAAAGTCAGGAAACTTGTTCTCGATACATGAACTTTCGTACGCGATACACGTCTATCTGTCAGAGCTCATCCTTTCGTAGTCGATTGACCAGTAGAAATACGATACTCTACAGATAGACGATACGCTAGCCGTACAGTTCGTATATAGAATTTGCTTCCCGCAGAAGTTTTTCCAACCAGTTTCAATATAGGGAAGTTTAAATCAAATGTCCACAAACGCTACCTATTCCCTCTCCCACAACCGTTTCCCCCTCCCACAAACTTTACCCCCTACCACAACCTTTTCCTAGTTTCAACACAATGCATTGTGTTCAGGTCCTAAACAAAAAAAATTGAATAACCGTTTTTTTGTTTCCCAGGCGATTAGAATTTTTTAGTTGCCTGATTTGACATTTACTTTCGTCTATACATTTCATTTACGAACCAAAATTTTAAAAGCTTTTTCTCGTTTCACTCAAAAAAAAAATCAAAAACCAAAAGTTCAATTTTTTCGTAAGTTGACGTACAATTTGAAAAAATTATAGTTTCAAAAACAGGCTGTTAATGCGTTTGGATAGAAGAGTTTGTATGGGAGCTATGGCCAAATGTGGACCTATTTCAACGAATTTGGTATAGTGATTTAAGTTTACATAAGCAGTATTTGTTTTAAATTTCATGAAAAAATATTGATATTTGTGACTAATATATCCGGGAAGTGGCGCCTATGGGAGATACCATAAAAATGGATCTATTTTGACGAATTTCAATAGCCATGGTAACACTATCAAAAAATTATATGTGCCAAACTTTATCAAATTATCTTTAGAATTGCGAAATGTACGCGCTGCAAATAGAGCCAGTGTTGCCATATTTGTAAAAAAAATAATTTTTTGAAACAACTTTTTCCCGAGTTGGGAATTGGGGAATTTTTCAGTTAAAGTTGGGAATTTTTTTTAGTCTATTGCTTTTAGATCTTATCGGTCTACATAACTACAAAATTTCGGTGTGATATCTTTATCCATGTCATTTCTACAAAATATCAAAAATTGAAATTATTTTCCTTAAAAAAGTAGAAAAATAATATTTTTTTATTTTACGATATAAAGTGTAAAAATATTAACTCACTTAAAAAAGATTTTTACTCGGTATTCATCTCCTGGTTTTTCCCGGAGATGAATACGACCGTATTTATAGCTTTAATATAAAGCCTTTAAAAGCTCTGAAAACTTTGCCTCCCTTAGCAAATAAAGTTAATAGTGCACAGTGGTATTAACTCTGCAATTTCTAAGCTACTAGACGGATTTTGACAAAATTTGGAACGTCAAGTGAAGAAGTGTGAGGCTTTTAGATCAATGTTTAAGAACGTATTTGGCGCTAGCACAGTGGGCTCTACAGTGGGCCAAAGTTGCTTACCTCGGGTATATAGAACCTTTGGGTCCAATTGGGTCCGATCTAAAAGATTTTTACATTTTCGGAAAAAAATAAAAAAAATTCCCAACTTTAACTGAAAACTTCCCCAATTCCCAACACGAGAAAAAGTTGTTTCAAAAAATGAATTTTTTACAAATATGGCAACACTGGCTCTATTTGCAGCGCGTTCCAGAAATAAACGTTTCAGAAATAAACAATAACAGATATGTCAGAAAATATAACCATTATAATTTTTTTCTTTTGATAAATTTTTGTTTAAACTAAATTTTTTTTTACAAATTTGCATTTTTTGGTGAGGTCATGTGCGAGGACCAAAAGTCCAATTAGCAAGAAATTTATTTTATACGCATTCTCATTATGTTTTCTTTTAAAAATTTTAAAAATCTTTTTATGTTTCTTAAGAAAATATTTTTTTATTAGCGAAAAAATATAGCTATCTTTTAGGAAAAAACTCAAAAAAAGCGAATTTTTTTTTAAGTTTCAACTTTGAATATTTTTAAATTTTAAACGAAAGAAGATATCTATAACCGACTTGCACAAAAATTTTTCAGAATTATATTACAAATTTATTTTTAAAAAATTTATTCTTAAAAAATTTTTTGTTCTCAGAAACCCACAGGAGATAACCTACACATGTAAGAGTATTTTTTGTAGATCTTCTCAAGGAAAAGTTAAGTTTCAAATTTCTTTTCATTCCATACATGGAATTGGCGAATTTTTAAAAAAGTCGAACACCCGTCGTTCAAAAGTTACAGAATTATTTCCAAAAAAAGCGTCCGTAAACCACTTTGCGATATAGGTCACTGAAATTCGGCGAAGAATATTTATCTTCATTTCTTGTAAAATTTTGGAATTGAAATCGGGCAAAATCGGTTCACATTTGATCATAGCTCCTGTATAACCTTTTGTAGGCTAATCGCTTATTTGCTAATAAATGACAAATTATAACAGCTATGATGACAAAATTTGGTATATATAAGTTTTACATAAGCGCTATGCAGCTTTCATAGAAATCGGTTCACATTTAGCCATAACTCCCATACGAAAAACTTACGGAAACAGCCTAAATTCCACCTAAAATATACTTAAATGCCAATAAATGATTACACTGCTCCGCAGCCAAATCCTCCTTTTAATAAAACTATGTGGACTACATGGATTTTGATGCGTTAAACTTAGATCCGTTGTCGGTTTTTTTCCATCAGATTTGGATTTTTTTTATGGACGTGGCAAATTTTTCCCCTTAAATTAGTCAGGTACGGAGACCTATTTCGTCCTAACTCGAGAACGACTCATCCGATTTTCAAAATTAAAACACTCGAAAAAAATGTTTTCTCCATTAATTTCTAAATAACTCCAAAACGATAAGAGATACAGAAAAATTATATTAGTCTAAAATAAATGCAATTTTGTTATGCATCTTTAAGTGTTTTAATTTTGAAAATCGGATGAGTCGTTCTCGTGTTAGGACGAAATAGGTCTCCGTACCTGACTAATTTAAGGGGAAAATTTGCCACGCCCATAAAAAAAATCCAGATCTGATGGAAAAAAAACGACAACGGATCTGAATTTAGCGCATCAAGATCCATATAGTCCGTATAGTTTTATTAAAAGAAAAGACAAAAAATTAATTTTTGCAGAGCAGCGTAATAACTTAATAGTCTTATTATGCCAACACCAGCCAGTGTGCAAAATTTTGACACAATCGGTCACCATTTGTCCATAGCTCCCATATAAAAACTTATGGAAACACAAAAATACAAAAAAAAGGGGGTTTATGTCTGCTTGTCCGTAACTAAAAACCCATAACAGTAAGCATTTTTTTTCTTTGATTCTTCAAGCTCATTCCAAACACGGTCCAAAAGATTTGTATTTCTGAAGTTGATGCCCAATGGTTCACTCTGTGTAAACACAAGGTAAAAACCAAAATTTAGAACGCCTGGATACTCCTTTCCAATTCTCTCATACAGACCTTCATTACCATTACTGTGTGGTTGTTGTTATAAATGTTATTGAACCGGGCATCACTGTTCTAATGTGACCAACAGAAGAAAATGTTAAGTATTTGTATGTATGCAGTGCTTTTTATTAATCATGGTCTTTAAAATGAGCTCTCATTTCACCGATTGGTAATTTTAGGTAATGATTTTTTTTTATGAGTATATACTTTAGTTCTATTCTAGTGGTTTCCCATGACAAGTTTTCTTTTTATCTATGTTTTGATAAACAAAAGTAAACTACAAAATAAAAATATTGTTTTAAACAAAATATATACATAAAAGTACATACAATTGTGGTATTCTGCTCCAATTGTTGTGAATGTTGGAAAATTATTCATTTCATGTTCTTTCCTTTTATCCTTGACCTTCTCCCTTTTCGCCTGTTTCATTATGCAAACAACAACAAAATACCTCTGTGTCATTTGCAACATGAGGAGCAATTAAATTGAATGGTCAGAGTTTAGATAAATTAGTTTCCTTTTTATATGTATCTTTTTTTTATTTTATTAAGAATGATTAAATTCAGAAGCTTTACTTGTAGTATAGTTTTAACTTGTTGTAATGATAGTAATTTTTGAGAAAATTTAATGAAATTCGATCCTGACATTTGTTTTGGTAGATATGATTTCGGAATTAAAAAAAATATTTACCTTTCTCAACATGTTTAATCCTTATCTCTTAAAATGTAACCAATTTTATGCATTTTCTTAAACTATACTAGAAAAGTTCTAAAATCAAAAGACTAGCCCCAGGTCTTTTGATTTTATCGATCGAAATGTACGATATTTTAGAAACACTTGTGTAGCATACTTCTAGGATAAAATTCGTGACATTATATATTACACATAAGGTTTACTACATTATAACTTATTTGTCAAAAGTTTCGTAATAGTTAAATTATTTTGTTAAAACTACATTTTTTGACAAACAAATAGATATATTTAGATATCAAATCTTATTAAACTTTTTGCAACATTAATTATTTTGAAAATCCCTAAGGTATGCTACACAATGTTTGCTTAAAAGTCTGCGTAAATGTAGAGAGAACATGTGCCGCGAGTTCTCCCTTAAGAACAGTAAAAATATGGCTCAGGTCCTCGGACTAGTGACCCACTCCAAGAAAAAACAATTACTATGAAAAAGCACAAAAAGCAAAAAGAACGATAAAAATATGTGTTAGGTCGTCGGACTAGTAACCCACTCTAAAAAAAACATCTACTATGAAAAAGCATAAAATTGGAATAAAAATGGAAACTCTAATATTAGCAGTTGATGTCCGAATCTTTGATGGAAAGACCGAGTAGAGGAAAAAACGAAGCACAGAAAAAGTAGTAATAAATTTGTATCTTGTAAACTATAAGCCCGATTGCATCAGTATGTATATGAGAATTGTCAACGAGAACCCAAGCATTCTAAATTTTGGATTTATAGTTACCCTGTGTTTGCTCAGGGTGAATAATTGGGCGTCAAAGTAGACCACCTCAGAAGTAACAAGTAAGAGTGTTATATTCGGCTGTGCCGAATCTTATATACCCACCATCAAGTTGTGTTAAATTTTGAAACATATCTCATACATCTACGAGGGTGCAGCTAATTCAAAATGTGGACCAAATTCGAAAAAATTGTTATGCTGGTTGGTATTGTTGGTAAAATAATTGGACTAAATTCGGTTTCAGTAGCGATTGTAATATCCTGCAAAATTTAGTGACCATTTTTTTGGTTTCCGGGAGTGTTTTTTTATATGAGAGCTATAGTCAAATAAGGACCGATTCTTACAAAATTTGATATACTATTGGTCAGTTGCATAAAACTTTCCTATTCTAAATTTAGTAGTCAAAGCTATTACAGTTGTATTTAATTTATCAGCATTAATGTTATTCCAGGAGCGGGATTATATGGCAGCTCTAACTAAATGCTAACCAATTTCGTCCATTTTCGATACACAACTTTCTCAAGATATCGAAAACACTTTTGTAAAATTTTGACCATCTAGCTCTTTTCGTTAAGGCACTATTGAGCTTTTATCTGACTAACATACGGACATAAACCCCCTTTTCTTTTTGTATTGTTGTGTTTCCGTAATAGGTCTATGGTCAAATGGTGACCGATTGTGACAAAATTTTGCACACTGGCTTACATTGAGACGTAAGACATAAGACTTCCTTGTGCTAAATTTTGTGGCCAAAGATATTACAGTTTATCATTTATTGGCAATTAAGTGTATTTTATGTGAAATTAAGGCTGTTTCCGTAAGTTTTTTGTATGGGACCTATGGTTAAATGTGAGCCGATTTCGATTAAATTGTAGATGCTAGTACTTATATATACCAAATTTTATCATCATAGCTATTATAATTAGTCATTTATTAGCAAATACGTGATCAGCATAGGCAAGGTTATACCAAATTTTCTATGAAATTACTATTTATGCCAAATTTCAGTGACCTTTATTCTTTCGTTAAGGTTTTATCGTGCCGACAACAGACAGACATACGGACAGACAGACGGACATCGCTCAATCGTCTTAAAATTTCATAAGGATTCAGATTAGACTTCAATTTTGGTTTTTGAGCTTATATTAAGGAAATTACATTATTTTTGATGGTGGGTATAACAATTGCTACTTCTCTTAGACAACCGGTTCTATTTTTAGATTCATTGAAGGGGACCTACATTTCGACTTCGAGCGGCAATTGCACAAGTTAGAGAAGTTTTACATAGCCTAATCCTTAATAACCAGTGGCTAGCTGAGTTATGAGGTGAACCGCTTTTTTTTGAAAATTTATTTTTTTTTTTCAAGTGGGTCTGGCCAGGGATCGAACTTAGCACCTCTGGTATGCTAGGCGGATGAATAATCTGCTATACCACGGCGGTTTATAGAAATGGCATTAAAGTGTTAGAAAACTCGTTCTTTAACGGACTACGGAAACGCAAAGAAATCACTTAATTATCTTAGAAATTCTTACGCTTCCGGAATGACAATCTCAACATAACCCTAATCCTTTGATAAAAATGAAATAAAATAATATCGGGGTTTTCAATAAGAGCGCTCCAAAAGTTTTTTTTAAATAAAACAAAAACTGTTTTGGAAATCAATGAAATTCTTTATTCCTGTTAAAATAAGTATGGAACTCGATTTCTTTTCCATTGCCACTACGGGCACGCTTGCAGAAGTCCAGACGATGAACCCAGTGTTCGACACTTTGCAAGCATAAATTGGACGATAGTGCTGCATTTTCGCGTTCGAAATTCGTTCAAAGTTCATTAATCGTCACTGGCTTTTGGGCATAGACTATAAATTTGATGTAGCCCCACAGGAAATAGTCTAACGGCGTCAAATCGCACGACCGAGGCGGCAAATCGACTGGGCCATTTCGTGTGGCGCCGACCTGTTGGAACCATACGTCCTCCAAGTACATATCATTCAATTGGGGCCAAAAATATTCGGTTATCAGTGAATGGTAGCGATTCCCATTCACAGCTACGTGCCAGTCTTGATCATCACGGAAGAAGTACGACTTAAGGACGCCGCCGGGCCTTATACCGAACCAAACTGTAGTTTATACGGGATGCAATGATGACTCATGGAGTACGTGTGGATTGCTAGCCGACCAATAACATATATTATGTTTATTGACGAAGCCATTCAGCCAGTAATTAGACGTTTAGGTCACTCACTCCGAATTTCGGTAGTAAGTTTTTATATTTTCGATTCGTTGTTGGCTCGTATATCTTTTCATCATGAAATGACAAACCTTCTGAAGAGAAATGTCAAAAGAGAAATATGGCTGTCACTGAACTTTTGTAGCGTCCCTGTTGAAAAACCTGATATATGTATTGGATATCGAAAAACTAATATAGTTCTTTAATACGACCACACAATTTATAAAACTATTAGGTTCATACAAATTAGGGGAAACAATACAATTGAAGAGGAAAGCAAAAAAAAGGATGCCATTGTTAATGGCTTAATATTAAAACTCACTTACTCATTCACACCCGCACACAAACATTGAGTACAAAATAATAATTTGTGTGTGTGTGAGTGTATTAACACAATACACATACATAATTTTATATGTATAACTTTGCATTATCCTGTCACAAGGTCACTATTATTTAAGTCCAGAAAAATTAAAGAGAAATAAAGACCAAATTAAGAATAAGTAAGAAATTGGAGGAAATGGAAATGATAAAAAAAAAATTTATTTAAAAAAGAAAGGAAAACACCGAAACATATGGAAAGATAAGAATATGTATGTGGAGCAGTTTTTGTAATTGTATACTTACGTCAATAAAGAATTGAAATTCTTTTAAAACTGGAAATATAAACTTTTAAATTTTACCACCGAATATTTTTAATTTGTTCACAGTCTATTTAATAATTTGTTATTTAGTTGAAAATATCAAAACATACCTGCAAATCTGGTGCTGATAGTGGACCAGGTTGTGCCAGATCACAAGCTGATATCCAAGGATTAAGGCGTGTTAGTGCAAAATTACTTTCCAATATCGTTTGATATCTATTGGGACTATCTAACTCGACCTTAGGATGGGGTTTGGTGGCTGTAGTAGTAGTAGTTGTTGTTGTTGTTGCTATAGTTGCCGCTAATAATTTGTCCTCTTTCTTGTCCTTGACTATATCTGAGGAATGTATTAAGTCTTTTTCGGCTAAAGAAACAATTTTTTCGTTGGTATTTCCCACTAAATGAGCGGTATAAGCCGACTCAACATCATCTTGTTCTGAATCACGATCTCCATTTGACTTCTCTTTATTATTCCCATTGCTACCACCATCATCGCCATCAGTATCAGCGTCATCTTCGTCGTCTTGAATTTGAGAATTTTGTTTGTGATCTTGATTTTGTTGATCGTGTGCTTCATTTTGTTGTTGCTGCTGCAGCACAAAATCTTCAATGGCATTTTGCTGATCTGGTATATCATCGTGTACATTGTCTGGAGCACCACTGCCACTACCACTCGATGACTCAACTACAGACTCCGTGCCGCTGCTATAGTCCTCTTCGTTCGTGTCACCAATTTTGTCGTTTGTTAGTTTAACCAAATGATCAAAGGACTCTTCGGATAGAAGATCGTCCTCGGCTACTAAGGCAAATATGTCGTCTTCGTCAAGGGATCTTGACGAATCGGCGACGGTTAGTGAAGGAAAGTGCACGGGTAGACCGCGGGCTAGTGTTGTTTGATCACTTAATACACTGTCACTGCTACTTATGCTATTGCTGCCGTCGCCAGCCGTTGTCAGTGAGGTCAGTGTATCGTCAGAATCGTTGAGATTCTCGTTGGCGTCGTCGCTACCAGTTCCGCTGCCCCTGTATTTGACGTTGGCACTGCGTGTTCTTCTTTTACGTCGTCTTCGAAATTTAGAGTTCGCGCGACGCGTATGTTTTGCCGAATGCAAAACACTTTTCGATTCCGTACGAATACGCGGATCGTCGTAATGTTGTGCTAAGTGCGAGGGCAGCGGATACGGATACGTATAAACGAAATAGTTAGACGTAGAGGGGTACGAGTTGTAGGAGTTGCGAGTAAAAAATGTATTAAAAAAGTTAAAGGGCACTGGTTCTTTGGGCCTTTTACTAAGATGGATTTGATGGTCGTTTTCTTGTTCTTTTTTGAATAATTGTGAACCGAAAAAACCAAAATTTTCATAAATATTTATTGGTTGTGTTGGTAGTGGTGATGACGTGGTTGTGATAGTGTCGCCTCTTGTTGTTGGTAGTGGTGGTGTGGAAGTTGTTGTTGTTGTTGTAGAGATGAATGAGGAGAAGAGAGTAGAGGATGGTGATGTTGTTGCGGTCGTTTGAAATAAAGTTAATGATGATGCTGGTGTTGTTGTAGTTAAAATTTGTGGTGTTGGTGGTTGTGGTGGTGACGACGACGTTGTTGTAGTCTTTGAACTGATGCTGCTGGTGCTGCCACGCCGAGCCCCCGAAATAAACGCAAGCGCCATCACGACCAGCCCGGGTCCTGGCCGCATATTGACCTCGGGTTCGGCGGTGCTAGCATGGTGCAGGCCCGCTTGAGACGCGCTTGCGACTCCAACTCAATGTCGGTAATGATGGGCTCATGGCCCCATCATCATTAGGTTTATTGTAAAATTTCCTTATCAACACGTTTAATCTACAACTTGTTATAACTTGTGGGAAATTATTCACGTTTATTATTATTATTATATCTCGTTTGTCCGTTATCAAATTATATTTCCCGTATGATTTTCGTGAATTTGTAATGCCACTATTTTTGAAATATAGCATTTATATGTTTTTCAATTTTGTGTTGAGACATCTAAATTCATAAGATTCCCAACAGCGTCCAAGTGATTATTTTGTTTCCGTAATCTGCAAGTAGATGATAAAAGAAAGAATATTGGATCAGTACAAGTATAAGCGCAAAAAATATTTGATAGTAATACGGTAGGCCCATATATCCTAATGCATCTACCATATATAAAATCTGGACTTAACATTGATTGATAGCTATCGTAAATTCAATCTTAATATTTTTGATTGCAGAGATGACAAGTAAGTGTGTTATATTCGGCTGTGCCGAATTTTATATACCCACCATCAAATTGTACAAGGCTGCAGCTAATTTAATAGTAACACGGCAGGATCATATATTTTGTTAGGATTTCCAAATGCATCTACCGTATATAAAGTCTGGACTTAACATTGATTGATAGCTATCGTGTTTCGAAGGTGCGTTCTTAATTTACTGAATGTACTTCAAAATACAGTGGTGGGCATATTTATTTTGACATAGCATTTATTTTTCTTGTTTTATTACTTCTGGTGTAATGTTATTAAAAAAATAAGTTAAAACAGTTAAAATTGCAACAAATGTTGTAATTTTTTAGAACATAAACACTTTTCACATTTTTAATTTTTTTGTAATTTTTCAAAAAAGCTTGGAAATAGATTTCTATGAAGTTTTTTCAACCTTTGATGAATTCCGTTCCAAATCGCCTCCAAAAAGTATAAAATACTAAAGGTGGATATACTTTATATTAATCCAAATAATTATTCTTAATTTTTGTTGACCTTGAAGTTCCCAATTTGTTGATATGCAATGCAAAAATATGTCAAAATACTTATGCCTTATACTGAATCCTCGACTTTTTAGTTTCAATTAAAAAAAAATATTACAAAAACGTTAAAAATTTGAGAAGTGTTTTGTGTTCTAATAAATAACAATATATGTTGCAATTTAACCTATTTTTAATTGTAATGGAACAAAAATAAAAAAGAAGAAAAACAAATAATATGTCAAAATAAATATGCCGACCACTGTATTTGATTGTTAATATTTGATTGTAAATATAACAAGTAAGAGTGTTATATTCGGCTATGCCGAATCTTATATACCCACCATCAAGTTGTGTTAAATTCAGAAACAGGGTGCAGCTAATTCAAAATCTGTGATACTTTTCTATAGAAAAGTTGTCAAAGTGATAATTTTTCTATAGAAAAGTTGTCATTGTGATAACTTTTCTATAAAAATGTTGTCATTGTAATGACTTTTCTATAGAAAAGTTGTGATTGTGATGACTTTTCTATAGAAAAGTTGTCATTTTGATGACTCTTCTATAGAAAAGTTGTCATTGTGATGACTTTTCTATAGAAAAGTTGTCATTGTGATGACTTTTCTATAGAAAAGTTGTCATTGTGATGACTTTTCTGTAGAAAAGTTGTCATTGTGATGACTTTTCTGTAGAAAAGTTGTCATTGTGATGACTTTTCTGTAGAAAAGTTGTCATTGTAAAGACTTTTCTATAAAAAAGTTGTCAATGTTGTCAAAACTAAAAAAATCGCTAAGCTAATTGCTATTGTTGATAAAACCTTTGGACTAAATTCGGTTGCCGTAGCTTTATAGTTCAACATTTAAAAATATTTTAGTGGTTTCCCCAGTATTTACTTTGATCAAAATTCGGTCTCATAACCGGATATAGTTTTACATTAATAAGTTGTTAAATACTTTTCGTTGTGCTTAATATGTAGATAGGCTAACCACGTTAATAGTAATACGGCAGGTCCATATATTTCGTTAGGAGTTCGTAATGCATTCATCATATATAAAGTCTGGGCTGAACATTGATTGATGCCTATCTAATTTCATAGGTGCAATCTTAATATAATGAATGTACCTCCAAATCTTTTTGATTGTAGATATAAAAAGGGAATGTTATATATATAAGAATTATAGCCAAATGTTGACCGATTGTAACAAATTTACACACTGGCTGGCATATGTATAGAGCTTATTCTTGCAAAATTAAGTGGCAATAGCTATCATAGTTTCTAATTTAATAGCTTTTAACTGGCCTTTGCTAAAATTTTTGGTTTCCGTGTGTGTTTTTTATATGAAAGCTAAAGTCAAATATGGACTGATTCCTATAAAATTTGATAAACTGATCAAAAATTGCATAAAACTTCCATATTTTAAATTTAATCGTCATAGCTATTACAATTGTATTCAATTTATCAGCATTAATGTGTTTCCCGGGGCGGGGTTATATGGGAACTCTAACTAAATTTGAACCGATTTTGTCCATTTTCAACACACATCTTTTTCAAGATATCCAAAATACTTTTGTCAAGTTTTGTCCCTCTAGCTCTTTTCGTTAAGGCGCTATCGTGCTTTTATCTGGCGGACAGACGGACATAAACAACCTTTTCTTTATGTATTTTTGAGTTTCCATAAGTTTTTTATATGGGAGCTATGGTCAAATGGTGACCGATTGTGACAAAATTTTGCACACTCTCTGGCATTGACATAAGACTTTCTTGTACCAAATTTAGTGGTTATATCTGTTATACTTTTAGCATTTAAGTGTATTTTAGGTGAAATGTAGGCTGTTTTCGTAAGTTTTTTGTATGGGATTTTGATGAAATTTTACACACTGCCTATGGCTAATGTAAGACTTCTATGTACCAAATTTTATTATCATAGCTGCTATAATTTGTCTTTTATTAACAAATAAGCGATTAGCCTAGACGAGGTTATACGGGAGCTATGGTAAAATGTAAACCGATTATGCCCAATTTCAACACCAAAATTTTCTCAGAGATGAAGAATATTTTTACTTAGTTTCAGTGAGCTAGCTCCTTTGGTTTAGGCGTTATCGTGATTTCAACAGACAGGCAGACCGTCTGTCTGTCTGACAGACAGACGGACATCGCTCAATAGTTTTAGAATTTCATAAGGACTCAGAATATATATCGTTTTTGGTTTCTGAGCCAATATTAAGGAAATTCTTTTTGATGGTGGGTATAAAAATAGGATGTCATATATATAAGAACTACAGCTGTTAAATACTTTTCGTTGTGCTTAGTATATAGTTAAGATAAACATGTTGATAGTAACATGGCAGGTTCATATATTTTGTTAGGAACTTCTAACTCTGTGTATAAAGTCTTTCGTAGATGCAATCTTTATATACTGAATGTACCTCCAAATCTTTTTGATTGTAGATATAAAAAGGGGATATTATATATATAAGCACTATAGCCAAAAGTTGACCGATTGTTATAAAATGTACCTCTGCGATGGGTAGTCATCTTGTCGCGATGCAGAGGCTTACGCGCAATGAACCATAAGGCTATGCTGGTGGAGATATCTTCTTATCTCTGGCAGGGGCACCCATACCAGACAGGCTTATGGGGAGTGCTATACCAAGAACTACCCACCCCCGTATCATCTGGCGTCTGCTTCCCATATTGGGCGGCCAGATGATACCTTTTTTGAACCCCACTACAGCAGTCCTTCAGTGCAGCTTTCACTGAACTGTAGCTGGGATTCAGTCCGTTTGGATATCAAATCCTAATTTTTGTCCGAACTCTTTGTAAATCCACAGGGCGTCTGTTTCCCACATTGGGCGGCCCTGTGGTCTGCGTCTGTTCCCCGATGGGGCGGCAGCTTTCTTCTGACTTGGCTGTAAGTATAAACGGCAAAAACCCCAACCATGCAACCATGGAAAATAAACAAAATAAATCACGCCCCCTGTGTCCGGTCGAGGGCTTTATAATCTCCGGATGGAACAAACAATCTTCCGCGGTGTCAGTCTCAGGCCGTGGGGCTTCGAAAGCTACTGGGACTTGCTTGGTAAATGCACCTGGCCAAGCTAATCAAGCTACAAGTGCGCCTAAATCTGCTGGGGAAAGGAAATCTATCTCGAATAGAACCTCAACCGGCAACAAATCAGCCAACACTGGCAATAATGCTCTGTCCATGGGACCGAGCACTTCTAAGGATGCTTTGGCCAAATCCCCTGTTTCGGATTCAAACCCAATGCCTCCTGTGCTTAAGGGAACCAAGGGTACAACGAACTCCGGTTCTAGTACCCTCCCTGCACCTCCCCTTAGGAGTCCAAGAGTAGAGATGCGAAATCCTTCTCGACAGACTCCTGCTCAGCACAGCAAGGAGACCCCAAACCTGGTTTCGGGTCCACCTACTGCGGCATGTCCCTCTAGGAGGCAATCTACTCCGGCCAGAAGGGCTTTCCTTCAGCGGCGTGCCGCTACAAGGAAACTTCAGTCGCTTGGAGACAAGCCTGAAGACACCCTTACTCCTGAGGAGAAAGCATCCAAGGAATGGGCTATTAAGACGCTGGCTGAATCTCTGGACAAGACTCCCTCCACGTCCTCGGACGCGCCTAAACGGCAACGCTCGGAGGAAGACTCTAGTCCACATAGCCAGCAGCCTGACACTAAACGTCCTAAACCCACCAGGTTAATGGACAGATCCTTTAGCGAGGTTGCCAAAGGCCACCTCGTCAAGGCTGTCATTGACCGTAGCGACGCTGACGGAGCTATTTCCCCCGAAAGGTGGGAAATAATCCGTGTTAAGTTAGTGGGAGTTGTCATTAATGTCCTAAAGGACAATCCTGGCCCCCCACCAAACTGCAGCGACGCTGGTTGGTATCAAGGACATGTCAAACTGATGGCTTGTCATAATGAGCGCTCTGCTATTCTGCTAAAGAAAGCAGTTCAGCTCATAGAGGGCATCTGGGATGGAGCTAGGCTTGACGTGGTCTCCAGGGAGGAGATACCTCGCAGACCTAGGTCCACAGCCCTTGTGCCCGATGGCAAGTCCTCTGCCAAGGAGATACTGGAGCTCCTTCAGATCAGCAATCCTAGCCTACCCGTCCAGGAATGGAAGGTAGCTAAGATCTCTGAACCTGAAGGAGCTCTCAGAAGGATAACTGTTATCCTTACACAGGAAACCCTAGCTCCGCTTCGGGAGATGCGCGGGAAGATCTTCTACGGTTTCGAGGAGATCTCCCTGCATGTTTACCGAGGTGATGATAAGGTTTCAAGTGGGAAGGCTAACAGCTCATCTGATCCCCCCGCTAGGAATGAAGCTTCCGGCTCATCGCAACTTAGGCAATCTCTGGAGAGCATAAACTCTCTCAGCGCTGCCGATGATGTGATGGACATGGATGCTGACGAGGAAGCCCTCCTGAACCCCGACCCTGAGGACGGGGATCAGGATGACTCCGACGTCACGATCATTCCACTCACCTTCTCCGAGAATGATGATGATGAAGATAACGCAAGTTAATCTTCATCATTCCAAGGCGGCATCTGCTGCCCTGCTCCTCCGCTTGGCCGAACGTGGGGACGATCTAGCGTTAATTCAAGAGCCCTGGATCAACCGTGAAAGGATCTGTGGATTATCGCTCAAAGGCTATAAGCTAATTTACACCAAGGGAACAGGTAGGCCCAGGGCGTGTATTTTAGCAAAAAGCACACTTAATATCTTCATTCTTTCTGACTACAGTGATGAAGATACCACCGTAGCGGCCTGGGAGACCAAGACAGGCTCCATTATGGTCTCCTCGTGCTACATGGGGCACGACCAACCCAGCCCCCCACCCAATGCTCTGGTTCGAAAGACGGTGGACCGTGCACACAGGCAAAACCTGCCATTAATCATTGGAGCTGACGCTAATGCACATCACGTCATTTGGGGAAGCTCCGACACAAACACAAGAGGTGAGTCAATTTTTGATTTTATTCTTTGTAACAACTTAGAGATAGTTAACTCCGGGTCAGAACCCACTTTTGTCGTTGCTAACAGACAAGAGGTCCTCGACATCACGATAGTTAGTAACATGCACTCAGCTCTGATCAAGAATTGGAGGGTCTCAAACGACTGCTCTTTTTCGGATCACCGCTACATCGAATTTGAATTAACTCAACAACGGGAAATAACTACTCCTTACCGTAACAGGAGGAAGACAAACTGGGATACCCACAGGGGCACCCTGGAGCGACTCCTCCCCTCCTTACCGAGCATCAACACTCGCAATGATTTAGATCACGCGGTTAATGTACTAACCGACGCCCTAAACCAAGCCACAAACCAGGCATGTAAACTCACCACCAGGAGAGGCAAAAAGAAACCTCCCTGGTGGTCCACCGACATTGCATCACTTAGAAAGGAATGTCGCCGACTTTTTAACGAGGCCAAAAGGACCGCAAACTGGCTCCCCTATAAAGCCTGCGTTAATAAATTCAAAAATCTAGTCAGGAAAGCGAAGAGACAGTCCTGGATGAACTTTTGCAGCGGCATCGAAGGTTCCTCTGATACTAGTCGTCTCCGAAAAATCCTGACCTCATCGCCCACGGTAGCTGCCTATATTCAAAGGGACAGTGGCCATTGGACGACAAGCGGATCCGAAACCCTCGAGGTCCTTTAGACACCCACTTTCCAGGTTGCAAACCACTAGGTGCGGACACATTCGCTAACGACTATATTCTCGAGTCCATCCCCATCCCTCTTACTAGGGATAGAATTCAATGGGCTCTTGATAGCTTTGAACCGTACAAAGCTGCGGGTCCTGATGGTATTATTCCAGCTGATCTTCAACATAATACCGATCTCTTAATGCCCTGGCTTCTCCTGCTATATGATGGCTGTCTTAGACTGTCTCACATACCAGAATCCTGGACCAGGTGCAACGTTGTCTTTATTCCTAAAGCAGGTAAAACCTCGCACACGAAACCTAAGGATTTCAGGCCTATTAGCCTTAGTTCTTTCCTTCTTAAAACTTTGGAGCGTATCATTGAAGCACATATTCGTGCTTCATTAGATTCGAGGCTCCTGTCCAACTCACAACATGCCTACAACAAAGGCAAATCAGTTGAGACAGCACTCCACTCATTAGTTAGCCATATTGAAAAATCTCTTGAGTTTGGCGAATTCACACTTGCCGCCTTCCTAGATATAGAGGGCGCCTTTAACAACATTAGACCTGAGTCGATTTTATCGGCAATGGAGGACTTAAGGGTTGACAAATCTATTATCTCGTTTGTAGATAAACTCCTCACCTATAGAGTCATCTGCTCAACCATGGGCACTACTACTGTTTATAAAGTAGCCTGTCGAGGTACTCCACAAGGAGGTGTACTATCACCTCTTCTGTGGAACCTTGCCATAAATAAACTACTCACTGAAATGGATTCTCTGAGATTCAACACCATCGCATACGCGGATGATGTTGCTATAGCAGTGTCAGGGAAATTTCTTAACACACTGTCACAACGTCTCGAAACAGCTCTTGACCTACTCTATCGATGGAGCGTTTCCAACGGCCTTGGAGTAAATCCAGCTAAAACGGAACTTGTACTCTTCTCACGTAAATACAAAATTCCCACCTTTACTCTTCCTAAATTAAACAAGGTTGAACTTTCGCTCACTGACCATGCCAAATACCTGGGGGTCATTTTGGACTCAAAACTGTCCTGGAGCCTGAACACCCAACTTAGGGTATCTAAAGCATCTATTGCACTATATTCATGTAGAGGGGCCATTGGCAAAACCTGGGGTCTGAATCCCATTAACACTGCCTGGCTCTTCAACATGGTGGTTAAGCCTATTTTAATGTATGGTGCGCTGGTCTGGTGGCCTGCACTCACCAAGGCAAACCAGTTGCACTATTTTAACAAAATCTTGAGATCTGCTGCTCTAATGATCACAGGTGCTTTAAGAACTACTCCATCTAAGGCACTCTTCACCATGCTAAACTGGCTCCCAGCTGAACTAATGGCAATGCAAATTGCTCTTAACTCGGCTGTCCGTCTCAGCACAATTGGAACCTGGTCCCACTTACAAATCGGGCATTCCACCATCCTGGGCAAAATCAATAACATCCCTGAACATATAGACTACTGCATATCTACTCCTTTCTTCGACAAATCCTTCGCTGTGACTATCTCTGGAGAGCCTCCATCCTTAGATGATGGCTGTCTAGAGGTTTACACTGATGGATCGAAGTCAAAGATAGGCGTAGGGGGGGGCTTCTTCATCCCATTGCTTGGGAAGGAAATCTGCTTTAGGCTCCCTGATCAATGCAGTGTCCTACAATCCGAGATATCGGCTATCCACAAAGCAGTCAAATGGTTGAGATACCACAGAGTATACGACAGGGATATTCGCTTTTGTATCGACAGTCAGGCTGCAATAAAATCCCTATCTAATGTCCATACGACATCTGTTCTTACCAGCGAATGCCGGACATCTCTTAACGAGATGGCGAGACATTGCAAAATCGAACTCTTATGGGTACCCGGGCACAACAACATACCTGGTAACTCCACCGCGGACAAACTTGCTAAATCCGGTGCTCTCCTGAGTCAGGATAGCATCGACCAATTTACGGGCTTACCGCTATCCGCCTGCAAATCAATTATAAGGCAATCACTTTATGCGTCAGCGCAAAACGAGTGGTCTTCGGTAACGAACTGCTCCATATCTAGGCAAACATGGCCCACCTACAACACTAAACGTTCAAATATCTTGGTAACTCTACCCCGTCATAGACTTCGCAATCTTATCTCGACCCTAACAGGGCACTGCGTTTTTGGGCTTCATGCCAGAAGACTTAATCTTCAATTTTACGACTACTGCCGCAGCTGTCACAACATAGAAGAGGAAGAGACAGTGACACATCTTCTATGTCACTGCCCCGCCCTCTCGACCCCTAGGGCTCTCAATTTGGGGGCACCTTTTCTGCATGATTTATCGGATCTAGCGAGTATTGACATTCGTAAAATAGACTCATTTATCAGGGCTTCAGGATGGCTTGATCAGCCTCTCACTGATAGCCTGGAGTAATTGCCTTTGTTCTTTTCTTCCAGTCTATCCCTTGCAGGTAACACAACGGGACCGTCTTTTGGACCCAAGTGACGCTGACCTACATCGGCTGCCTGCCTAACCTAACCTAACCTATAAAATGTAATATACTGGCTGGTATTAATATAAAGTTTATTTGTGCAAAATGTGGTTAGTGGCCATAGCTGACATAGTTTATAATTTAATTGCTTTTAACTGGAGTTTGTGGCATTTTAGTGGTTACCGGGAGCGGTTTTTATATGAAAGCTATGGTCAAATATGGACCGATTCCTACAAAATTTGACATATGTATTGACTAAAATTTGCATAAAACTTCTCTGTTCTAAAGTTAGTTGTCATAGATATTACAATTGTATTCACTTTTTCAGCATAAATGTGATTTCTGGGGCAAAAAATACTTTTGTAAAATTTTGTCTCTCTAGCTCTTGTAATTAAGGAGCTATCTGACGGATAGACGGACATAAACACAGTTTTCTTGTCGTATTTTTGTGTTTCCGTAAGTTTTTTATATGTGAGTTATGGTCAAATGGTGCCCGGTTGTGACAAAATTTTGCACACTGACATATAGGCTTCTTGTGCTAAATTTAGTGATTATATCGGTTATAGTTTTAGATTTATAGGCATTTAAGTGTATTTTAGATGAAATTTAGGCTGTTTTCATAAGTTTTTTGTATGGGAGCTATGGCTAAATGTAAACCGATTTTGATGAAATTTTATATGCTGCCTGGAGCTTATGTAAAACTTCTTTATACCAAATTTTATCATTATCATGAAGTTTTCCATGCCCCCTACAGAGCTTCAAAATCCTTATGACTTCATATCATTTTTTTTGCTGAGAAACAACTGTATATATTAAATATAGTTTTAGAATCTACTCCACTAGAGCTTTCACCCTGCATATCGCAAGCTTAATCAGGTCCGTCTGAAATGGCCCCTAGTGCTTCAAATTGTTTACCAAGTGACTTCATATGAATTTCCACTACATTCCACCCGCTGTCAATTCTTTCCTGAGAATGTTTTGGAATCTACTTCCCTCAGCATATCCTTATTTCAGTGGATCTATCTAGCGGAAATCGGTCATACATTCTTTGAAACATTCGTCGGTTCATGAGCAACAATTTTGCCAAAAGATCATAACATGATGCAAAGTTTACGATTTAAATAATATGTAGTCATTTTTAGTGGCGCCACCTGTCGGAAACTGGTCACATCAGTTTAGAAACCTTCACAGGGTCTTGCGCAATAACTTTGGTAAAAATCATAACATGATCAATTGCATAGTTTACTATTCTATAAAGAACATACTGACAAACATTAATTTGTATATATGGGCAAATCCGAAAAAAATTAAGCCAAGAACAAAATTTTAAAACTGCCAAAATCACATATTTGTATTTATGGAAAAATTTACCATATATTGATCCTTTAGAATATATAATAGATACAATTTTCGATTGCTCTCTTCGTGAATGGCACGTCTTTATTTGCATCCATTTCGAATTTTTATAATTTTTTTAAAATACAAAACATCCGTTTAGATATCAAGTTTCAGTAGGGGCTCAAAGTCTGCATAATTTTATACAATTATATGCAAAAGAACCCTTCAAAAGTATTTGGAGTGATATAAATAACGTCAAATAAAAAAGGGCTCACAGTGTGTAGCGTCCGTCACAGAAATAAAGGTTTTTTTTTAATTTGACTAGTGCAATTTTTCTTTTTTCTTCAATTGAACTTTTTTCTTCAATTGAACACTTAATATCTTCATTCTTTCTGACTACAGTGATGAAGATACCACCGTAGCGGCCTGGGAGACCAAGACAGGCTCCATTATGGTCTCCTCGTGCTACATGGGGCACGACCAACCCAGCCCCCCACCCAATGCTCTGGTTCGAAAGACGGTGGACCGTGCACACAGGCAAAACCTGCCATTAATCATTGGAGCTGACGCTAATGCACATCACGTCATTTGGGGAAGCTCCGACACAAACACAAGAGGTGAGTCAATTTTTGATTTTATTCTTTGTAACAACTTAGAGATAGTTAACTCCGGGTCAGAACCCACTTTTGTCGTTGCTAACAGACAAGAGGTCCTCGACATCACGATAGTTAGTAACATGCACTCAGCTCTGATCAAGAATTGGAGGGTCTCAAACGACTGCTCTTTTTCGGATCACCGCTACATCGAATTTGAATTAACTCAACAACGGGAAATAACTACTCCTTACCGTAACAGGAGGAAGACAAACTGGGATACCCACAGGGGCACCCTGGAGCGACTCCTCCCCTCCTTAACGAGCATCAACACTCGCAATGATTTAGATCACGCGGTTAATGTACTAACCGACGCCCTAAACCAAGCCACAAACCAGGCATGTAAACTCACCACCAGGAGAGGCAAAAAGAAACCTCCCTGGTGGTCCACCGACATTGCATCACTTAGAAAGGAATGTCGCCGACTTTTTAACGAGGCCAAAAGGACCGCAAACTGGCTCCCCTATAAAGCCTGCGTTAATAAATTCAAAAATCTAGTCAGGAAAGCGAAGAGACAGTCCTGGATGAACTTTTGCAGCGGCATCGAAGGTTCCTCTGATACTAGTCGTCTCCGAAAAATCCTGACCTCATCGCCCACGGTAGCTGCCTATATTCAAAGGGACAGTGGCCATTGGACGACAAGCGGATCCGAAACCCTCGAGGTCCTTTAGACACCCACTTTCCAGGTTGCAAACCACTAGGTGCGGACACATTCGCTAACGACTATATTCTCGAGTCCATCCCCATCCCTCTTACTAGGGATAGAATTCAATGGGCTCTTGATAGCTTTGAACCGTACAAAGCTGCGGGTCCTGATGGTATTATTCCAGCTGATCTTCAACATAATACCGATTTCTTAATGCCCTGGCTTCTCCTGCTATATGATGGCTGTCTTAGACTGTCTCACATACCAGAATCCTGGACCAGGTGCAACGTTGTCTTTATTCCTAAAGCAGGTAAAACCTCGCACACGAAACCTAAGGATTTCAGGCCTATTAGCCTTAGTTCTTTCCTTCTTAAAACTTTGGAGCGTATCATTGAAGCACATATTCGTGCTTCATTAGATTCGAGGCTCCTGTCCAACTCACAACATGCCTACAACAAAGGCAAATCAGTTGAGACAGCACTCCACTCATTAGTTAGCCATATTGAAAAATCTCTTGAGTTTGGCGAATTCACACTTGCCGCCTTCCTAGATATAGAGGGCGCCTTTAACAACATTAGACCTGAGTCGATTTTATCGGCAATGGAGGACTTAAGGGTTGACAAATCTATTATCTCGTTTGTAGATAAACTCCTCACCTATAGAGTCATCTGCTCAACCATGGGCACTACTACTGTTTATAAAGTAGCCTGTCGAGGTACTCCACAAGGAGGTGTACTATCACCTCTTCTGTGGAACCTTGCCATAAATAAACTACTCACTGAAATGGATTCTCTGAGATTCAACACCATCGCATACGCGGATGATGTTGCTATAGCAGTGTCAGGGAAATTTCTTAACACACTGTCACAACGTCTCGAAACAGCTCTTGACCTACTCTATCGATGGAGCGTTTCCAACGGCCTTGGAGTAAATCCAGCTAAAACGGAACTTGTACTCTTCTCACGTAAATACAAAATTCCCACCTTTACTCTTCCTAAATTAAACAAGGTTGAACTTTCGCTCACTGACCATGCCAAATACCTGGGGGTCATTTTGGACTCAAAACTGTCCTGGAGCCTGAACACCCAACTTAGGGTATCTAAAGCATCTATTGCACTATATTCATGTAGAGGGGCCATTGGCAAAACCTGGGGTCTGAATCCCATTAACACTGCCTGGCTCTTCAACATGGTGGTTAAGCCTATTTTAATGTATGGTGCGCTGGTCTGGTGGCCTGCACTCACCAAGGCAAACCAGTTGCACTATTTTAACAAAATCTTGAGATCTGCTGCTCTAATGATCACAGGTGCTTTAAGAACTACTCCATCTAAGGCACTCTTCACCATGCTAAACTGGCTCCCAGCTGAACTAATGGCAATGCAAATTGCTCTTAACTCGGCTGTCCGTCTCAGCACAATTGGAACCTGGTCCCACTTACAAATCGGGCATTCCACCATCCTGGGCAAAATCAATAACATCCCTGAACATATAGACTACTGCATATCTACTCCTTTCTTCGACAAATCCTTCGCTGTGACTATCTCTGGAGAGCCTCCATCCTTAGATGATGGCTGTCTAGAGGTTTACACTGATGGATCGAAGTCAAAGATAGGCGTAGGGGGGGGCTTCTTCATCCCATTGCTTGGGAAGGAAATCTGCTTTAGGCTCCCTGATCAATGCAGTGTCCTACAATCCGAGATATCGGCTATCCACAAAGCAGTCAAATGGTTGAGATACCACAGAGTATACGACAGGGATATTCGCTTTTGTATCGACAGTCAGGCTGCAATAAAATCCCTATCTAATGTCCATACGACATCTGTTCTTACCAGCGAATGCCGGACATCTCTTAACGAGATGGCGAGACATTGCAAAATCGAACTCTTATGGGTACCCGGGCACAACAACATACCTGGTAACTCCACCGCGGACAAACTTGCTAAATCCGGTGCTCTCCTGAGTCAGGATAGCATCGACCAATTTACGGGCTTACCGCTATCCGCCTGCAAATCAATTATAAGGCAATCACTTTATGCGTCAGCGCAAAACGAGTGGTCTTCGGTAACGAACTGCTC